>JAKSZP010017141.1:0-236735 GCA_022478985.1 Massospora cicadina
ATTGCTATAATAAAGATCAATATTCCTCCTATTCCTTGCCCTCCTTTTTGGCTTTATTTCTCAATTTGGAAGTACCATTACCCACATCAATTTTTGAGTGAATCAAGTCAATTCTAAGGCTATCATTGACACTGGATCCCCGTTTAATGTTGTCTTGTCAAAATTTATTAGACGGATCAAGTTAACACCCAATATTTCCCATTTTGAAAATATGTCACTGTGGGGCCTCAAAGTACTCAGTCAATTGGAACCTTTTTGGCAACTTCCTCTAAATATTAGGAAGTTAACTTTTACGATTTCTGCTATTGTCCTCGATAATTTTAAGTTATGACCTACTTTTGGGGACTCAATTTTTGTGGGACTTCATTAGAATTATTAATTATCCCAATTCATCACTTTCCCTTTTGGGGTATAGAGTTCCCTTATTGTTATCCAAACCTGCTCATACCAAACGTCGGTTATGTCTGCTGGAGTGGTCTAAAAGATCCTATTCTATTTAATATCATGTTGGAGACCTGTGTGTAAAATTACCCCCTCCTTTGGCTGATATCAAAAAAGGGATGCCTATTTTTCTCCCCTGAGAGTTTAGTTATTCTGCCAAAATCGCAGGCAATTATTAATACTTCATTACATTTTTCTATTCCCAAAGGACGTTTGTTACAAGTCCAAGGCATTCTTGACCCTTCTGCTAAAAAAACTTACCTTGTCCTGGAGTATTGGATTATTCTTATTCTGGTTCATTATCTGTATTATTGGCGAACCTTACTGATGAACCAAAAATGGTAGATCAAAACCATCACATTCTTATGTCAAGTTATTACCCTTATCTCGAATCTATGATGTTAAACCTTTTGAAGCTTACATGACTTTGGGCTAGAAAATGATCAGGAAACTTATACTTTGGGCCTGCAATTGAAAAACACATCACTAAGGAACAGGAGAGACAAGTACTTTAATTATTAAAAGAATAATCCAACATCTTTGCTAAGCATACTTATGATTTTGGAAAAATGAAAGGTGTAAAGCATTTTTTCTTTCCCATTACTATCACTTTTAGTAACATGATTCTACGCAATTTCTCTGATATTGACAATCAACCAGGAAATATGAGCAAATTTGTCCGCAACAACATCAGTTGGGCAAAAGTGGCTAGTGCAAAAGGCCCAAAGCCCTCCCAACCCGCCGGGGAAAAATGCCCCAGTGGAATGTTGACTCTACTCCCACCAATAAGGGTGAGTACAGCACCGCACCCAGAGTTTTGCAATTTCTTCAAAAAATGGGCGCATATACCAAAATAGAATACTCTCAACCCCTGTCCTCCCTTGAGCACAGCCTTAGAATTATGTTCAGTGATAATTCCCTCAAATCGTGGGAAAAAATGGGGGAGGCCTTCTCTGTGACTTTCCCAAACACCATCTCAGTAGATTATAAAAATTTACATAGAGGATGGGTGGACATTGGGTTCATGTCTGTGGAAGAATCGGCGGAAGCAGAAAAAGTCATATTCTCCATAAAAATTAACAACAAAGACTGCACCATCTGCATGGTGCACACACAATGGAATGAGGCAAATGACCTATTCATCATATTTGACTGACTCCCAAGCACCGTGTACCATAATATCCTATCAGACAAGCTCCGCGGGGGCCTCAAAGGTTATGGCGTAATCAAACAGTTTGAAATTGAGAAACCCCTTCCTGCACCACCTGTGTACAGGGAAGGCAATAACCATTATAGAACCTGATCAGGACGTGGTAGAGGATATCACCCTCATTCCACACATGGTGACCATCAACCTCCCCAATGGCAGCATATATTGCCCCTTCCGCATCACACCAGAACACACTCCACCTATCTGCAAATTCTGCTCAGCTATAGGCCACAAAGACCACGTGTGCCCCATCAAGTGTGGGATTGAAGCACCGGAATTTTGTGAGGACAATATGTACGAAACAAGCCCAACTTTCAGCAAAATTAAAGACTCCATCTTTGCCTTCTATTGGGGCAAAAGAGCCAACGTTGCTTTGGTTGAGCCCATTTTGTTTAAGGACCGTTGTTGCGCACAGACTGCCTGCAAGCAGGCTGCAAGTTCCGCTGATACCCAAGCTCACACCACAATTTCCCCAGAACAGATTCAGGCGGATGCCATGGCAGCGCAGTGGAATAACCAATCAGATACCCCACATATAACCCAACGCAACCAAAATGATGAATTTTTTGGACAAAACCAATCAAACACTTCCAACCAAGCTGGAGCAAATCCACCTTGCACCACTGTGGATCCTCCCAGCCAATCACGTGTGATAAGCAATTATATGGTTCATGCACATGATATGGAAGACCATTTCAGCCAATCACAATGTGACAACACTCATGCAAAAAACTTAATCACCCCAACACCTAGTTTCTGCCCATCAAACCCACAGGCAAGCGGTGGAAAAGTTTTCGCTGATGGGGCACAAGCCAACCCACGCCAAACCCAAACTCCACAGAATAATCCAATCCAGAAGAAACTGAACAAAACCAGTACTACAACTGCCAACCAACACACTGGAACCAATCTGGCTAATTGGCCCCATACTCGCAGTATGACCCGTGATAAGGAACTGGGTGACCTCAGTGGGTCGCCCCAGCATTCCTGATGTGCGGGCTACCACAATCAACATAGGGATGCTCAACATTGCGGGAGCCAAGGCCCCAACGTCCCAGGTCAAAAAAATGGCTTTCCTGTGCAATATCCCTGCGGACATCTTGGCTGTCCAAGAACCCCACTGTCCACTGGAGGAGGAGGAGTCATGGTCAACCATGCTCCTTCCGGCCAAATACTTTTGGATGTACCACTGTGGGGTGGTAATTCAAACTAACCGTGACCCTCCAGTAAATATCTGAAGCACATCCTCCCACCTGGAGGGATAGCTGCTTCTAGTGGATCTCGAGTGGAATGGAGAAACTTTTGCTGTGGCGTGTGTGTATGCCCCAGATGATCTGAATGACCACCAAAATTTTTCTCCGATATCCTTTCAATCCCTTTTCCTGAAGCAACATTTTTCGCGGGAGATTTCAACTGCTGGCTTAACACCATTACTTACCGCTGGCCCAAGTCTAAGGTTATACCCCGCGACCACATGGAACTACGCATACCAAAGGCAATGCTGGGCCTGTGAAACACCATTCCCAAACAAGCCCCCACCCTGGCCAACATGATGAGGCCCCACCACAACAATAACCAGCTGGTCTCAATGACCCAGATTGACCTGATGCTCGCCCCTATAGACTTCCATCACCGGGTATCAGATTTTACAACAACAACTATCCCTTTCTCCAACCACTGGATGGTCTCAATAGCGTTATAATCCTTGGAAAAATACCAAAAGCCACCAACCTGGCACAGAGTTCACCCAAGCACCATCCATCTTCTGGAGCTTAAACTTTGGATTGAGATGGTGCTAACAACACAGCAAAAAATGACCACCCAACGGGAACCCTATTGCTGAGTGGGAAATATTTAAGGCTCGAGCAACCAAGAAAGCCTGCCACCTGAACTCAAGAAAAACAGCCGCAATGTCCGCGACAATCAACAAGGCTATCAGACAGCTTCAGCACTTAGAAAACAACACACCTCGCGAGGGATACACCCCCCAATGGGGCCACCTGTGGTTCCAGCTATCTACACAGGTAAACTCCCTCTTCAGAAAACACCAGCAATACACCAAAGTATGCCACAAATCAAAATACATTTTATCTGGAGAAACTCACATGGCCCAATTTTTCCACTATTTTAAACCAATTTTGACTTCGGCAACTTGCACACAGTCTGCCAAGCAGATGACACACTGGCATCCACACTATCCAAAATATCAGCTGAATTACACCGATTTTACACTGACCTGTACATGGCGGATTTTGCATCACCTAACGAAATTAAAAAATTTCTATCATCCGCTAATATTGACACTATAGCTGATCAACCAGTTCTTGTCGCACCCATCACTAAAGATGAACTATGGGAGGTAATAAGATCAACTCCACACAACAAGTGCCCTGGGCCAGATGGCCTACCATATGAATTTTTCAAAAAATATTTTGAATATATTGCACCAATACTACTGGAAACTATGAACAAGTGCCTGGAGGACACAACCCTTCTACCTGGCGGCCAAGATGCATATGTGGTCACACTCTTCTGAAAAGGAGACCAGGCAGACCTAAACAACTGGCGTTTAATCTCTCTCACCAATATGGACACCAAAATACTAACTAAAATCATAGCTAGGCGTCTGGGTTGCTTTGCTCAGACAGCCCTCTCCCCATCAGTTTGGCTTCATCCCAAATCGCTCAATTTGGGATAACATCCACACAGTTTCCAACATCTGCCAAGCTAACCCCACAGGCGCCGTTGCTTTCCTGGACCAAAAGAGAGCATATGACTGAGTGCACTAGTGTTACCTAGAACAGTGTCTAAAGGCTTTCAACCTACCACCCCGTTTTATAAACTGGGTGCTCCTCCTAACGCGCTCAGCCAGGTTTGCAATCAGAGGCCCAGGTTTCCTAATTGACACCATCACCCCCAAAGGGGCCTCAAACAAGGTGACCCGCTCAGCCCCCCTACTATACAATTTTGCCCTTGACCCTCTCCTCCGCATTGCAAACTCAAAGCTCACTGGAATCAGGTTGGAGGGACAACTACCAACCAAAATGCTCACCTTTGCTGACGACTGCGTTGTTGGAGTCTCAGGCAATAGGGATGCCAGGGCGATAGAGCGCATTAAAAACCAGTATTAGTCAGTGAGTAACGCCATGCTGAACAAACAGAAAGCAAAGGTAATTGTTATGGGCAAATTCAGTTTAAACTGGGCTTACCCTCCCACCACCACACAAAAAAACCAACCACACATCATACCACAAAACAAAGATCTAAGCCAGTAAAACCACTGTGTTTACCCTTTACACACCACCCCGCCACCAACCCAGTCCATCATTTGGGCATATGGTTCGAAACTGGTGGATATGCACTTGACACCATCGAAACCAACATTTTGGACAACATCACAAAAAGAATGACATGTATGCAGAGGAGTAAAGCTAGTTTAACTGGAAGAGTTGTGTTATCCAACTCCCTGATCTTGTCAAAGTTATGGTTTGCTGCCCACGCGGTTCCCTTCTCTTCCAACTTTACAAACGCAGTCTACAAGCTTCTGCAGAACTGACTATAGTCTGGTTAATGCGCACCTGTCAGGCTAGAGACCATGTACGGCCCACGGAAGAAAGGCGGGTTGGGGCTGCTCAACTTCATGGAATGAGCAACGCAAATCCTCGGCTCATGGGTAGCTCTCACAACATCACCCAACCCACCATCCCCCACTGGGCTAAGGCAGCCCAAACCAACTTCGCAAGGGCAACACACTGAGGTCCCCCTCCAACCCTGCAACTATGATAAAGTACCTTGCAACACATCCAACTGCCACTGGACCACACAACACCAACCGATATTTCAAATGCATCCTGTACTACCTAAGACAAGGGGATTGGAGCTTCTCCTATGCACAGCAATCCAAAGACATTCACCCTCAAACTGGTTACGTGCAACTCCACAGGGGACAAATGGTGACTAACGCGCCTGCCCCACTACCATCCTTTCCTCTATCCCGGATTAAATACCTAGACTACTAAGACGTCCCATATGACTTGCGCACCCAAAAGCAGGTGTTGGACCTCGTCACCTGCCCCCTCTTATCCCCACAAGTGTGCGTCACAGTGTGGCGCTACATGCGCCATATGTTTAGAACAGCCGACTGCACCTTCTCAATGTTCAAGACATGCACCATCTGCGGCAAACCCAACACACTAGCACACTGCCTGGAAGAGTGCCCGCTGTCCATGCATATCTGGGCCAACGTGATGCACTTGTTTCAACAATCACCAACAGCTTAATTCCGACTATCCCGCGATATCCTGGCACTCAACATGGCCTCGCCTATCCCCCAGACGCTAAGGGCTCTAATTGTGAGTATTGCAATATGGTCCATTCACACAATTACCCTCAACGCTTTCAACGGGATCCTCCACAATCTCAACCAAGCCATCTTCAGGTTCCACAGCCATTTGGCTGACCACTTCCAAGCCTGGCTGTTTGGATCACTCCAACACAAATGGAAGAAATGGATGGGTAACTGGATTCTGATCTGGTTCCTTCGTTATGACATTGAATACATCACAGTCTTCATAGGCGGTACACCCTACTAGCCCTGAGCTGCCATACCACTTAAGGTCTAGTCATCCACCACCCGTGGCTCTTAGCCACACTTAAGTGCGCCATATCGTATCTTTTGAGTTCCTTTGTTTTGCGCTCTCTTCTCTCTTCTGTTTTCCGTTTTCCTCTTCCCTACATATTGGATGTGTCTATCCCCTGGTCAGCCAACCTCAAATATATAAAAAAAGGTGTAAATCATTCTGTTGAAACTAGTGATCATCTTCCTATTTGTGCTAAGCCCTATCGCAAATCTAAAGTGGATGAAGCCCAAGTCACCAAAGAACTGCAACGACTATTAGAGGCTGGATTATTGAAATCCTCCAATAGTCCTTGGGCCTCTCCATTGCTGTTAATTAAGTAAAAAGATGGCTCCCATTAAGTGGTTATGGATTATCATAGTTTAAATGCTATTACTTGTTGAGATAGTTATCCATTACCTTGAATTAATGATTCCATTCTGTTGTTTTCTGGTTTGACTTATTTTTCTGCAATGGATTTAGCCACTGGATACTGGTAAATTGAGTTATCCTTGGAAGATCGAGCTAAGTGTGCCTTAATATCCAGTGAAGGTCTATTTGAACCAACGCGCATGACACAAGGATTGAGCAACGCGCCAGCAACTTTTCAACAGGACATATATGGAATGTTAAGAGATATAAAACTCACTTGTGTTTTGGTATATCTGTATGATATTACCATGTTTTCTTAAGAATTTACGAACATTTGGGTCATCTAAAAGAAGTTTTCAACCAAATTTGGAACTCTTATCCAAAGCTCAAACCTTCCAAATATTCATTCTTCCAAAAGGAAATGGAACTTTTAGGACATCAGGTATCTGCTAAAGGGATTCAACCCTCTCATCCTAAATTTAAGCTATTCAACGAATGCCTGCTTTAACCTCTCTGCGGGATATTCAAGTCTTTCTTGGCATAATTGGGTATTATCAGCAATTTATACCCAAGTTTGCTGATATGGCTGAACTATTATTCCATTAGGTATAAAAAGGGGTGCCATTTGAGTGGAGCTCAGCTCAGGAACAGTTGTTAAATTCCCCTAGAATGTCCTTGACAAAGGCACCTGTTTTTATTCAATCCTCAATTTGATAAGCCTTTTTTTCTTGCATACTGATGCCAGTAATGTCGATATTGGAGCAATTTTATCCCAGTGTGATTCAGAGCAAAATGAATATCCCAACGCATTCTACAGCAAAACTTTGTCCAAGACTGAGAGAAACTACAGTGTAACAGAGCGGGAGTGTTTGTCAGTGATTCTAGCTTTTAAGCACTTCTAGCCTTTCCTATATGGTAATCATCTGTACCATTATTACTGACCATTCTTCTTTTAGATGGTTGTAAAATATGAAGGATCCTGATGGGAGATTGGCCCTTTGGGCTCTAAGATTACAAAATTAAAATTTTTCTATTGTGCATTGTTCAGGCGCTAAACATCAAATTGCTGATGGTCTGTCCTGACTAAATATACTGACCTTAGATTTGGGAAAGGAAGAACGACTATATAATCTTATTGGACAGCCAGAATTGTGGGATTGAGAATCTGAAGAGTATCGAGTTTTTTTTTAAAATATCACCAAAGATACCATTATTTGAGAAGGAACTTTATATAAACAGGTCAAGTCCAAATAGTTACCCTTTTTACACCCAAATTTGAAATTTCATGCTGTTATGGAGGGGCATGAACAAGTAGGTCACAGAAGATTAAAGAAAATTCAAGAATGGTTGAAAACTCGATATTATTGGAATAACATGACTGAATTCATCCTAGAAACCCTTAACTCATGTCTCATTTGTAAAAGCCATGGAGCCACCAACCCTATTTAACAACAAAAAGTTTTTCCCCTGACTAAAGAGTTTGAAGTGGTAAGCATTGATGTTGTTGGCCCTTTTCCTTGGGGATTACATGGCCATCAGTACATTGTTATGGCAGTCCCTCACCCCACTAAATGGGTTGAGGCCATTTCTATTGCCACATCTTCTGCTAAGACTACAACGCTGTTCCTTTACCAGCACATCATCACCAATCATGGGTACCCAAAGTCCTTATGTCCAACAATGGGACTAATTTTACCTCTCAACTCTTACAGGAAATATCCAAGTTATTTAATACTACTCAACGTTTTGTTGTTCCTTACAATTCATCCATGAACGGATCCATTAAATGAGTTGATCAAACTTTAGTCTCAATTTTAAGAAAGATGGCTTCTACTGATCCCTCTCAGTGGAACTTCTATATGCCAAGTACCTTAAGTGCTTATCAAATGAGCTCTCGTCAGATCGTCAAGATGTCAACTTACTAAATACATATATGGGCGAGATCCATCAGTCCCTTCCAGTATTCAGGCCATAATTGAAGAAAGTATACCCCAAAACTCTGATTTAGTTATGAGAAATATGGCTGATGAAATTATTCGTCTTCAAGCTCAAGCCATGAAATCAATTTAATTCCACTTAAAAAGAGACCCAAAGAAGTAATCAGCATATACCCGCCTTTCCTGAATATCAGATTGGGGATTTCATTATGTAATATCACTCTTAGCCTGATGGATGTACTGAGAAGTAAGTACTCAACTGGTCTGGTCCATATTAAGTTATATTTCAAAAAGGATTAGAATAATTGATTGTTCTGTGGATGCTGGTATAGTAATAAACTGAATTCATCACAGATTTTTAAGGATTCACCCTCCTCCACGATATAATCTTGAGGGGGAAGTGTCAGGATTTCACCAAATTCTTTGGATCTGAAAGTTTACTTCATCAATTCCCCCAGCACTATTGGAAGGAGAAAGTAATCCATCTAAATTTATCAAGGTTAATAAGAAAGATCAGTCTCATCCCAATCAAGGGATAGAAGATTTGATTGCTCAATGATTAATTAAATCAAACAGATCCTGAGCCATTAAAAACCTATAAATATTTCATCCTTCTGATAATAAAAATTTGGTCAAATTATAACCTGTTTTTACTTTATTTTATCACTTTTTGGAATATCCACTCAAAGTAACTTCAAGAGAAAACCTGACCCATTTGAAGTTTAATTCAAAACTTCCAGAACGCTGATAACTCAACTCCTATGCTATCCACTATGGTCCGCCAGCTAAAGCAGGCACCAGAAAAAGTTTTCCCAAAGCTTCCTCACCATCTGATATGGCCTCCTAGGCTAATAAATTAGGGGCTATATTAGAATTTTTTTTATTTATAATAATCCCTTTTTTTGGCTCATTTGCAAATAGAGATATGTGGCGGCTCCCCTTTGGGTTGGGCACCACTAGCGCTAAAATTCATATCTAGTTAACTCCATGAAAATATCACTAGTGTTTCTCAGTGGGTAATTTCTAGTAAAAGTCATTCACCAGAACACCCTGAATAAAACTCTGTTCATTATAAGCTATTTTTGAAATTTTTGATAAGTTTTTATAAAATAACATAACTAACACATTCAATCTTCCGATGCAACTTAGACCTATAATCACTTATGCACGGTGTAATCTATTCCCTGGAGATTGGTCCCGCCAAAATCAAGGATCTAAACTTGCCACTAATATGCAAAATCTCTACAAATCTCGTATTTACTAAACTCAGAAGTTAGTGTCATTCAAATGAATAATATATATTCTTAAGTTGTGCACCCTGAGATATATCATTTTGTTCAAATCTTGGGGATTTGCCACCTAGATCTATGACAATTCTCTGTAAATGCAGGATTTTCACACCTCTTTACTGGTTTTTTACAACTCTGCCACCTCAGTAGTAATGGACAACTGTAATGCTCTTTTTGAAAATTGAGAAAAATACACTAGCTCAAAGTCAGATGGCTTGACTGTAAGTGGGGGTGCCCAACCTCTTATAATAGGAGGTGATTCTGAAACTTGAGGAAGCCACCAAAAAATATAAACAATAAATAAAGCTCTGATACATCTTACCTCTCAGTTAGAATTACCAGATATAAGGATCAAGCTTCTACTTTAATCAACCAATTAGAAACGTTTTTTAAAAAACTCCATACTTAATTTAAAAATTAAAAGGAAATTAAGAGGGGAGGGTGGAACACAGGCGATTCAGTCAAGGATAAAGGACCAGGAATTTGGGCTGCTAGGTACATAGCGCCCCCAACCATTTCTGATTGGTGATCGCCATTGATAGCCACAGTTCTAGCAGTAGTGGACTTACAGGCTATTCGATCTTTAATTGATTCATTGCTTCATCATGTATGATGAGAAATCCAGCGGGAAAAGCCAAATGTGCAGCTTTGGAACACCTGGGAATAAGGCGCAAGAATTTCATGATCCATTGGAGCTGATCAGGAACAATCTGAATGGTCTTCAACACCAAACCTTTGTGATGGGGGCGCTCATTAGCAAAACTCTTGGCAACGAGAGCTGAGTTTATCACCCATACATAATAATGGTAGATGAAGGCTCACAATTGGATTGGGGATGATCGCAGGGTTTTTGCAAAGAAATTTTGCAACAGATGCATTTCTGTCAGCAATTATTTGCCCAACAGGATTTAGTGCATCATTGCCAATACTTTTTGAACTTGGCACATTCATAATATTGATGAGTGATATCTGCTTCTGGTTTGGCGCATACAGGGCACTCCTTGTGCAGGTAATCCAGTCCACTGTGCTTACAGAATTAAATTCAAGGTGGAGGATCCGCCAGGTTACCAACCATTGCTTGGCCATTATCAGTCAGGAGTTCAGGCCTGAGATAAACTACTTAATTTGGTAGTAGGTGTAGTGGCCTTTGGTTGCCCAGTCATACAAGATTCATACTTGAGTGAGTGGTTTGCGCCCAGGTTTTAGTAGCAGGTCCCCATAATTCGATCTGGGTCAATTTGTAGCTGATTTTTATTGCCTTGGAGGCATATTCGTGGATGATTCAATTTCATTCTTCCCAATTTGTCATAGAAATCATTGTGGAATTATGGTTTTCGACATCCCTGCAGATTTGTTTGGCATCCCAATCCGTTAGTTTGAATGACCAGCTGCCCAGGTACACTGCCCAATTACACAGTTGCCAATAATTTGAGGTGCCTTTTCAGGAGGATATTTGTGGGTGGCTCGCCATCCATTTGTGTAGTGAGCTGGGTGAGACCAGCTCCTGAAAGCCCTGAGCTCAGGCCCAGTTCATGCTCCAAGATAGGGTCAGGCAACGCATGTGCGTTTGCATCAGTTTAAGGAATGACTTCACTCATATCCTCTGAACATGGGATTTGAAATCCAGAAGGTTTATGCCTCCTTCAGACTTCATTTTGGACAGAGTTTCTAGTGCTATCAGTGCCACTTTTGGCTTGAATCAGAGGAAGGTCTGGAGCAAGGTTCTAATTTTTTTCTTTAGATTTAGCTCATTGGCAGCACATGGGTAACATACCACAATTTTGAGAAGATGAATACGTTGATTGCCAGAACTTTCTCCTTGAGGCATAATCCGGCATTTTTCCAGAAAGCCATGTGGATTGATAGACTCAATAATACCTCTTACTCCTTTTCCAGTACTTCTGGCCCCTTATTGTTAAATAGTATCCCAAGGTATCAGTTTGTCTGGGAGTTCATGATTGGTTTAGTGTCAGTTGGTGGGCTGAAGTTTGGGATGCCAATCCTCATTACAGAGGCTTTCGCCAATTTTATTTTTGCATCTGATGCTAACTGGTAAAGGTCCAGTAGCTCCTCTGCACCCTGTAGGTCAGATGGCGAGCTAATATCTACCACCATATTGTCAGCAAAGGCTAACATTTTTAGCAGCATTTGGTTGGGGTGGACTAGGCCCTAGAGTCTTGCGTCTGCCGCCGCCAATAAGATGTTAGCTGCAAATTGAACAAAATTGGCAACATAAGATCGCCTTGTCAGAGACCCTGCCTGACTGGCATATAATTATATATGCCATCTATGACAATTAACTTTGTTACCAGGCCCAAGTACAGTGTTGTTATCCATGACCTAAAGGTTTTGGGATACCTATTGCTTATAACACCTTGTGTAGGAATGACCACGCTACCTGATCATAGGCCTTTTCCAGGTTGAGGAACATGATATATCTCTGCTCAGTTCTCCACGCATCATGGAGTATATTTTGGACTGCACTGATACTGTCCCAAATACTCTGGCCCCTGATGAACCCGTTTTGGGACTTATGGAGCGTGTGCAGTGCCATTGCCACCAGCCGATTTGATAATATATGTGTCAGTAGCTTATAGTCAGAATTGGAGAGTGCAATTGTGAGCCAGTTCCATAGTTGGCGTCAGAGTCCCTTTTTGTACAAGAGTACAATTTGGGTCTCCTGATCTCCTGGGATTTGCTGACCGTTTTACAAACAGTGGTTATATAGGGCTTTTAGATTTGGTGTGACGCAGTTGCAGAATGCATTGTACACCTCCACACACACATGTTGTCAGGTCCCAGTGCCTTCATTCTTGGTGACTCTTTTAGCGCCCACTTAACTTCATTGATTAAAATTTCAGCAGACAGGTTTGTGACATCTTCCGGTGTACAGCCCCAAGAGCTGGCTTGTCCAGGTCAATTAGGGCATCCGTCACCAATTCACTAATACTTGTTAATGGAATAGTTTGCCATAGAAGCATTAAATCTTTCACTTGATCATTTCTGGGTCTGTTGATACTTCCCTTTCTGCCATCTCTACTTCCCATATTCTAGCCTTGGTTCGGATTTCATTGAGGTGCGCCAGGCCCTCTTTGGTCATTGTCCCCACTAAGCTCTGATATTGGTAGGTAGAGTTGGTCCATCTCTCCAAATCCTGTTTCGCCATTAAGGCCCAATACCTTTTGTGCATTGTTCAGTACTCACACCACCATCCTTCGCTGTCACGCTATTGAGCTTCAACCTCTCCAGTGCGGTTTTCAGCTGTTTTGTGGTGGCAGTTCACTTGTAGGCTGTCACTTTTTTGAACTTCATGCTATTGTGCTTCATCTTCTCTTTGATCCTGATCCATCATTTCAGAGGGTCTATCTCCAGGTGACAATCCAGATATGTGACCAGTCAATCCAGTCCAGCTCAAATTGTTCAGTGCCATTCCCCATCCCTCAGCGTGGCTGGCGCCAGTTGCCATTTTTGGCTCCTCTGGGGTTCTTCCAGGTCGATATCCACATGGCTGATCATGTGGTCACTTTTGGCATTTATATTGACTTCGCTGTTAAACATCAGCAGCCTAGGTCAGATGACACCAATATATAATCCAGGTGCGAATCAGCCTATGGGTTTCTGGTGGAGTCATATGTCCATCACATTAGGTTGGCCAGGTTGTCATCCTCCTTGTCAATTGTGAGACATATCCCCAATTTTATTAGGTATTCTAGCATCTCATCATCCTTCTGGTTGGGACTTCCGCTTGTTGGGAACATATCCCAACTTGCATTTGTCCAACAGTTTAGGTCACCTGCTTTAACTGTCATCGCTTCAGCTGGTACTTCCAATAAAAATTCCCAAAATATTCAGTTTTTGTTGGGCTTCAGCAGAGCATAGACTGCCATCGCTCAAAGGCTCTTGCCTATTTCCCTATGCATAGAAGTCACTATTAGGATTCTTCCAGCGCATGTTATATCCCCAAATTCCAGGTCTATGTTCTTGTTCAATGCAACAATCGCCACATGATCCGTCAGAGCGCCTGATAGCCTATTTGATGGGACCACAGGTGATTCTTCATGTCATGGATCAAGCTTGGCACCATTTCCATTTGGCAACCTGCTTTCATTTCCAATATTTAAATTATGTCTATATTATTGTTTTTTTTAAAATGGTGTAACTTCCACCTTCTCACCTGCATGCTCGCCATCCCCTGAGCATTTGTGTCACAATCCTCATTTCTGGCTGCCCAACCCACAGGTATGAGGGTTTATATTTTCAGGGTTGTGAATTGAGTCATGGACGGAGGTTTGCTTGTTGGTGGTCAGTTTCACTGAGGGTGGGTGGGGGGTATTGGTTGACCTTTGGGGTCAGTTTGATGGAACTGGTATTGTCTTACCGGGCATTATGTGTACTGGGAATTCAGTTTCCATCCCCATCTCCCTATTGATGGACAATGGGGATGGTTTAATTACCAGCTCTGGGTGCTCCATAGTCCCTACTGGTGGAGCGGCGGATTCCCCCTCTTCTGTCAATCAGGTTCCCGCCCCTTTGTTAAATTTTTTGACGGATCTGGTCTTTTTGGTTGGAGCCCAATCAGCCAATTTTGCCAATTGCATCGATTCAGTTATTTGGTTGCTAGTCTACTTGGGTTAGTTTGATGACAATTTCCGAGTTGACTTTGAATTTGTTTTCAACTTGTTGGGCTTAGGTTTTGATTTATTGGCGTCTTGTGCTTCCCATCCCTTCTTAGGGGGAATTTTTTGAGTTTGCCTTCTGCCATCTTTCTTCCTTATGGATTGCCCATTCTACTTGGTATGGGCATGGCGCCATCAGTTCAAGGCTCGTTCCTTTGTCCATTCTGTATGATTTGGGGTTTGGGTTGATGAAGGGCTCATCATCTACTTCAGGTCGCTTGGCTGCTTCTCGTTCCCATGCTTCCCTATGGGCAAGGTCCAACTTTTGCTGTTGGCGTTTCATGTCCGCGACCTCCATTAGGTTATGTGGGATCCATTCTTTGGCTTTTGTTTTGAAGGAATGCTTTGACATCAACCTTCGTGATCCCTCCAATGGGGTCATGTTTATACTCTTGAGGGGTCTTTCCTTTGTGATGGTGGCATTGGATTATTGTATGGCCAGTCTGGTAAAAGAACAAGCATAATTGCTTTGTGTCTTCCTGCTCTATGTGCACAACTTTTCTTAGGTGGGCAGGCGGATTAATCGAGTTAAGGCGATTTTATTTGGCTTAAACCACGTGGCTGGTTCATATAGCGCTTTGACTGTTTGGGGGAAAAGGCACATTGTGATGTAATCACCGCCAGCTTGCCAAAATTCTCGTACTTTCCCATAGTATGATAGTCTAGTCCAGATTGCTTCATGCACCCATTCCCTCTCCCAATTGGTCAGGAGGTTTTGGAATGTTACCCACCATGCGGTTTGGTTAGTGTATCTAGTTTGTTCCATTTGCAGATAAACTCCCTTATACTTGATCTAGTCTCAAGGAGTTTTTTACAGTCCATTTTGCCTGGCACTACAATATCTTACTAGCCCTGTTTGGGCACCCAGTGGTGATCAAAGTCCCCCTCCTGCTAGCACCTCATTGAACTCCTGATAAATCGCCATTATCAAGTCATACCACTCCTTCTCCTCCACCAGCTGCAGATGGATTCAGATTGCATCCTTTATATATGACTCAAGCGCTTGGCAGTCTGTAAAGCCTCCACTGATTAGTTGGCGGTTATATTTAATATTGCTTCTAGCCCCATTCAACGTGTTATCATTAGTATGGGCTGCTGCAGCACTGTATACTCAATTTTGTGCTAGGCTTTGGTACTTCAGTGGGTTTTTCCCCTTCATTATCCAGCTTACTGACTCATTGAGGCTAAATCCCCAATTGAGGAACGCTCCTATCTGATGTATGCTGGTAACGCGGCAATTTATGCTCCTAGCCATTTGCACTCCAATTTCAAGGCTTTGCCACTCAAGGGCATCCTTTGGCAAAAATCTCAGTCAGTACCATTTGAGGGCAGATTCTGTACTGCACGTTGGATGCAGATATTTCTGAAGGACCTCCAGCGTAATTGAACTACGCTGGCACCAGTCCCTTACTATAACATTGTTCCACCTGCCATCTGTGAATATTCAGGCCATGGTGGCCAGAACTCCTGTCTCACACCACTGAAAGGCTTTTGAGGGGGCAAAACCTTTGGCGGCATATGGGGCAGCAACTGTCAGTTCTGGGAAGTATTGCTTCCAATACTGGATGGTCTTGATTCAGAGACTTGCTTTGAGACATTCTCAGCACAGATCTGTGTTCATGGCCTCTGGAAGTTTTGAATTACACTTCCAATGGGGCATGTTTTCTCTCAAAGTTACACTGAGTGGATTCTCCAAAAGCAATGGATTTAAAGTAAAAATAGGCTATAATTCGAACTAAATACCTATTAACAAAAGGAGGGGATATTTATAGGATTCATAACGGCTCCTAATCTATCAGAGCAAATTAATCTCTGCACGATTGAATCTTCAATCAATTGATCGGATGAGATGGATGGTTAACCTTGATAGATTGAGATATATTGCTCTCTCCTTCCAATAATGACGGGGGAATTGATGGAGTAGAATTTTTGGAGACAAGAGAATTCAGCAAAATCCTGACACTTCCCCCTCAAGATTCGATTGTGGTGGAGGGTAACTTCTTAAAAACCTAGGGTGAATATGATTTATCACTATATTAGTATCAACAAGAACAATCAAGTACTCTTATCCTTTTTGAAATATAACTCGATAGGGACCAGACCAGTTAGTTCCTAACTCTTCAGTTTGCCCACCAGGCTGAGAGTGATAGTACATAATGTAATCCCCAATTTGGTATTTAGTTAAGGCAGGTTTATGTTGATTGCTTCTTTGAGGTTCCTATTGTGTGGTTGCTTCAATTGATTTCATTGCTTGAGCTTGAAGATAAATAATCTCATCAGCCAGAATCCTCATAATTGAATTATAATTTTCTGTGATGCTTTTTCTCAAGGTCATATGAACACTAGAAGGGACTGAAGGATCCCGCCCATATATGCACTTAAAAGGTGACATCTTGATAATGCGATTATAGCTTATCCAATAAGCAAACAAGGCACTAGGCAAATAAAAATTCCATCAAGTTGGGTCAGTGGAGGCCATCATCCTTAGAATCAAGACTAGGGTTCCATTAACTCGTTCAATGGCCCCGTTTGTAGATGGATTATACAGGACAACATATCGCTGAGCAGTGTTTAAATAACTTAGATAATTCCTGTATAAGTTGCAAGGTGAAGTTAGTCCCATTATCTGACATAAGGATTTTGGGCACCCATGTTGAAAAATGATATTCTTGTATAGGAATAGTGCTCTAGTCTTAGCCAAGGGGGTATCATTGGAAATGGCCTCAACCCATCTAGTTAAATGGTCAACATCCATAATGATATACTGATGTCCATGCAATCCCCGAGGAAAAGGACCTACAACATCAAAGCTGAACACCACAAATGCTTTAATTGGAGAAAACTTGATGTTGAAAAGTAGGGTTAGAAGTTCTATGGAATTTATCTATGAGACATGAGTCAAGGGTCTCTCAAATAAATTCAGTCATGTTGTTCCAATAGTATCATGTCTTCAACCATTATTAAGTCTTCTTTAAACCGCTATGATTGACTTGTTCGTGACCTTCCATCACAGCGTGAGATCTAGAGTTGGGTGCAGAAAGGACAACCACTTGGATTTGACTTTCTTATACAAAGCTCCATCCCAAATCATAGTATCTTTGGTAATTGATTTTAGAAAGGCATAATCCTCTTCAGTTTCTTTATCCCACACCTCAGGTCGTCCAATAAGATTATATAGGCATACTTCTTTTTTTGGTTCCAAGGTCAGAATAGGTAATCGGGACAGCCCATCAGCATTTTGATGTTAAGCACCCAAGCGATGAACAATGAAAAAATCGTAATTTTGCAACCTTAAAAGCCCAACAGGCCAACCTCTTGTCAGGATCCTTCATGTTCTGCAACCATCTTAAAGAAGAATGGTCGGTAATAACAGTGAAATTGTTACCATATAAGAAGGGACGGAAGTGCTTGATTGCTAGAATTACAACCAAACACTCCCACTCAGTAACACTGTAATTCCGTTCAGCCTTAGACAAAGTTTTTCTATAGAAAGTGACAGGATGATCATTCTTCTCTTCATCACACTGGGATAAAATTGCTCCAATATCGACATTACTGGCATCAGTATGCAAGAAAAAAAGGCTTATCAAATTGAGGATTGAATAAAAACAGGTGCCTTAGTTAAGGACATTCTAGGGGAATTTAACAACTGTTCCTGAGCTGAGCTCCACTCAAATGGTACCCCTTTTTATACCTAATGGAATAATAGTTCAGCCATATCATCAAACTTAGGTATAAATTTCCAGTAATACCCAACCATGCTGAGAAAGACTTAATTATCCCGCAGAGAGGTTGAAGAAGGCATTTTTTATATAGCTTGAATTATATCCGATAGTGATCAAATCCCTTTAGCTGAGACCTGATGTCCTAAAAAGTCCATTTAATTTCGAAAGAATGACATTTGGTGGGTTTGAGTTTTAAGGAAGAGCTCAAATTCATCTGAAAACTTCTTTTTAGATGGTCCAAATGTTCAGTAAACGTTTTGAAAATATGGTGATATTATCAAGATATACCAGAACACAAGTAAGCTTTAGATCCCACAGCATACTGTCCATGGCTCTTTGGAAAGTTTCTGGTGCGTTGCTCAATCCTTGTGGCATGCGGGTTGGTTCAAATAGAACTTCACTGCATACTAAGACACACTTGGCACGGTCTTCTGGGGATAGCTTAATTTTCCAGTATCCAATGGCTAGGTCCATAGACTAAAAATAAGTGGATCCAGCTAACAACCTAAGAGAATTATTGATCCTAGTTAGGGGTAACAATCTTGTTGAGTAATAGCGTTCAGTCTATGATAAACCATAACCAATCTGTGGGAACCATCTTTTTACTTAATTAAAAGCAACGGGGAAGCCAAAGGACTGTTGGAGGGTTTCAATAGTCCAGCCAGCAATAATTGATGCAACTCCTTGGTAACCTGAGCTTCTTCCACTTTAGACTTATTATAAGGCTTTGCACAAATAGGAAGGTGGTTGTCAGCTTCAACGGAATGCATTACTCCTTTCATCTTCCCAAAATCATAAGTATGCACAAAAATGTTGGAATATTCGTCTAAAAATTGAAGAATTTTTTTTCCTGTTCACTAGAGAGGTGTTTTCCAATAGCAGGTTCACAATAAAGATTTCCTGATTACTTTCCAACCCAAAAATCTTGTAGGCTTCCAAAGGGTTTAACATCATAAATCCAACACAAGGGCATTAACTTGGATAAGCAATAGGATGTTCTCAATCTACCAATTTTGGCTCATTGGTAAGGTCCACCAGTAAGGCAGATAATGGTCCTGAATAAGCATAATCCAATACTCCAGGACAAGGTAAGAGTTTTTTAGCAGATGGGTTGAAAAGGCCTTGAACTTATAACAAATGTCCTTTGGGAATTGAATTATGCAAGAAAGTATGAACAATTACCTGAAATTTTGGTGAAGTAGCCAAGTTTTTTGGGGAAAAATAGGCATCCCCTCTCCCATATTAGCCAATGTAGGGGGTAGTTTTACGTGAGAATCTCCAACGTGATATTGAAGTGAATAAGACCTTTTGGTTCCTTCTAGCAGACATAACTGACGTCATGTAGAAGCATGTTTAGATAAATGTAAGGGAACTCTATACCCCAAGAGAGATAACGAAGAGTTGGGTAATCAATAATTCCATCAAATTCTCATAAAAATAGAGTCCCCAAAAGTAGGTCATAACTCAAGCTATCGAGTACAATGACAGGGATTGTAAAAGTTAATTTCCCATTTTCAGGGGAAGGGATGAAAAAGCTCCAATTGACTGAGTACTTTGAGGGCCGGTGGTGCCATATTCTTCATAATGAGAAATATCGGGGGTTAATATGATTCATTTGACCAATTTGGAGGAGACAACATTCATTGGAGATCCCATATATATGATAGCTTTAGCATAGATTTGATTCACTTGGAAGTCAATATGGGTAAAGGTGCTTCCAAACTGAGAGGATAAAGCCAACAAGGAGGGCAAGGAATAAGAAGAATGTTTGTCTTTATTACACTTGTCATGATTCTGATATGATTGGATGATAATATTGGGACAATTAGGACGTTTTAGGAAGAAATATGCCAAAATGATATCAGTTACAATTATTTGAGTGCCTCAAGATGAGGCGATATTGGGATATAATGGGTTTATTATTGGATTGCCTCAAAATAAGGTGATAGGGCAATGTCAACATTCGATGAATATGAATTAGATCGCCTGCAATTTAGGTGATAAAGAACTAAAGAACAACAAGCTGAAATGAGGAGAATCTGTGGAACCAAATAGTCTACGCTATGAGAGTGGTATTGTCCAAAGCCACTGTATATAAGTGAGATGGGAAATTAAGAGAAGAAGGTTGTTAATAAGATAGAGTGAGTGAAAAAGTGAGGATTAGCTGTGTTTATTCTATTAGATAAAATATTGTAGTGGGAGCAAGTGCCCCATAATTATTATATTAAGTTTATTCTGTTGTTACTAAAGGCCACGATTGTCATATCATTGGTCCTATTGCTCAGTGGGCTAAACCCTGTGCAAAACCCCTTACGGCATATCTCAAGGATTCCGTCAAATTCTAACAGTGGTGCTCACTACAAGGGGCCCATTGATCAGTTATAGAATAATAAAAACTCAGTTGCAGCTATGTTGCATCCAGGTTGCTTTGATAAGGAATCTTTACAACACAATGAGCCCGTTGCATATGAGGAGTTAAAACTTGCATTGGACACTGTGCTCAAAAGACAAGATGAGCTGCTCCAGGAAGTTTGCAGTGATAAGCTGCTACCATTTGATCACAAAGGAAATATTCATAGGTTCTTTTGACGATTTGAGTTTGCAACTGAAGGATCCTCGGACTGGTGATGGGCAAAACTGTTGATCTCCACCTTGGATGTCAGAAGTGCTGATCAAGTCGTTTGTTACCTTCCAGATAGTTCCGTTACATACCAAGAAGTCAAGGAGACGGTGCTGCAGTTGTTAGCAGAAATGCTGAGTTCTTGGCCATCATATTTCAGCGAAATGAAACTCTTACCATGTTTACTGAGCGATCTATGGTGGAAGCACATGTGTTGATTGGGGCATGGATTCTATCTAAAGCTGATGTATGCATTGCAATGTCCTCTGCGGTGAAGCCATACCCTGAGCTTTACAATGTCATTGCCCCGCTGTTAGAGGATGATGTATTCTTTTTAAAACTGTTAAGTTTGTATGTCACTTAGCTGTAACTTTCCATCCACCTAATATTGAGAAGATTCACACTGTTGCTGTGGCCAACCCTAACCATGTGGGGGGAAGCAACCAGTCAATTCAGATTCCACCAGGTTACTCACCGCAGTCCAACATCTGTCCCATAACTGCTGAGCAACAACTGACCAACTACCGCTTTGGCCCTAACTATGCTGATCAACAGCAGGCATTCTACCATTGTAGGTCTGGTTAGCCGATCATCTTCAAAATAACTTTCCAAGTGGGTCAACTTATATTAAGCACAGACTTAGACCCTATGTAGTAAGTTGTTTTAATTGTGGTTGCATCGGGCACATGGGATGATGGTGCCCTAATCGACAGATCCCTTACATACAACAGAATCAAAGTTATCAGGGAAAAGGCAGAGCAGAGTAGAGATGGGATTATCTACTTCCGCTATCTCAAATTCATACGTCCCACCTGAATCTATTGTATTGAAGGAAGCAGAAGCCTCCCAGCATGACGATACATTCCTCTACCAACAGCCAGTCGGGGGAGTAAATGTGTTGATTCAAGCACAAGTCAAAGAAATGGCTGACACAGGGTTTCTGGAGCAACCAAAGCCTTACGCTTGTCAAATGTTTGACTAAAATCTGCTAGACCAGCTAGAACCGTTCGCAGATGCATTGTCTCTAAGAGAAGTAGAGGTCGCCTTTCCAGTGGACGCTATTATAACAAGATACCCTAAAGTCGGTGAGGGTATTATAGGTTTCCTGGGAAAATGTAAACTGCTGAATGTACATGTAGTAAATAGCTGGCATTCATCTTACTCAGAGTGCACTTAATGTGACGTTGTGGTAGCCAAAACCTGAGTACAAGCTATAATTGATACGGGCGCTCCTATTAACATTGTCTCCACTAAGTTGGTGGCAAAGTTGTCTATAAAACCTGACATAGACCACCAGATGGTGTATGGGTCCGCTGGAACGGAAACCAAGGTCTCTGAGGGAGTGTATAGTGCGCTTCCTTTGCGTTTTGGATCTAATGTTATTGCGGCTCATGCAGTACTACTACCAAATAGCTATTATGATCTGCTGATTGGGATTGCTTTTATACGACACTATGAGGCTGTTGTTGACATGATGAAGAGACTCTAGCCATCCTGGGACAACAGATCCCCATCTATTTTACTTCCAGCGGAGTTCCAGACGACCCAATCCTCTCTAGTCAAATTAATCTCGCCTATAGCGATGGTGCGATTCCTTTAAGATATCAGCATATGAAGTGGAAGACCTGAACGCTCCAAAACCAGATTTATGAGTATAAAGGGATTCCGCTTCGAGCCATAAACGCTTTGACTATCCCTTCTGGGCATCAGGACATAATTGGGACAGAGCTTGAAATTGATATACTGGGAGGTCTGTATGGAGAGGTTGTGGGGCCCTATCAACAATCGCAACATAAACCTCATGTAGCTCCTGGGTTACTGTTACAAGGGCAGGGGGAAGTGAAGTTGTTGGTAGCGAATCTGCAGAAGGAGGTGGTAAAGGTTCAGCGGCACCAAGTGGTGGCTTACCTGCACTTGATCCCTATCGATGAGGTCCACCAGATACATGACTTTGATTCTTGGGAAGATCTCGGCTTGCCTTTAAAAACCACCTTTGGCGTAATGATTGTGGTTCCTTGGGAGGTGCTAAATGGTCTAACCGAGGATCAAAAGGATAGGGTGATGGATCTGTTCGAGAAGTATCACAGCATTTTTGCAACTGATAATCATGACTAGGGTTGCTCTTGTGGGGTTGTGCATCTGGTGGACATGGGAGACCACCCCCTATCAAGTCACAGCCTATCCGTTGCTCAAAGGCATAGGAAGAAGTTGTATCTGCATAAATAGATATATTGGTGGAACAGGGAATGTTGGAGCCGTCAAAGAGTCCCTGGTCATCCCCAATGCTAATTGTCAAAAATAAAGATGGCTCCAATCGAGTAGTTATTGATTACTGGAAGCTTAAACGCATTACCATAAAAGATTCATACCTGCTTCCATGTATTGACAACGGCTTAGATCAGTTAGGTGGGGCCAAGTATTTCTCTGCTATGGACTTGATATTGGGGTACTGGCAGTTCAAGTTGCCAGTGGTGGAACAAGAAAAGCTGCGCTATAATCACCTCAAAAGGATTGTTTCAGCCTACATGTATGCCACAGGGTTTGTGCAATGACCCGCTACATTCCAGCATTGCTATGGACACTATATTGGGTGACCTAAAACTGTCTTGAGCTCTTGTCTACCTTGACAATATCAACATGTTTTCACGGACATTCACGGAGCATCTTGGACACCTGGAGCAAGTGTTCCGCCGTCTTGCTGACGCTAATATCAAGATTAAGCCCCAAAAGTGCCACTTTTACAGGAACAGTTGGAATACCTCGGCTTTTTGGTAGACTCCAAAGGACTTAGTCCTCAGATGGCCAAGGTGGAAGCCATCCGCAAGATGACTCAATTAAGCAATAAGCGGGATATCCAGATGTTCTTATGGATGGTAAGTTACTACTGGCGGTTCATTCCCAACTTTAGCTGTATTGGGGCTCCACTCTTTGAGCTACTTAAGAAAAACGCTGCCTTCAACTGGACAGATTGATGTAAAACTGCTTTTTTTGTATTATGAACCGTGCTGGCTAGCGCGCCTATTTTGCAATACCCCAATTTCTAAAAAGAGTTTATTGTGAAAATGGATGCTTTGCTTACTGCTGTGAGGGATGTGTTATCCCAAAAAGACAATGATGGTGTGGAGCACCCCATTGCATATTGTAGCCGCAGCTTAAACATCCCTGAACGGAACTACACTATGACCAAGTGGGAGTGTTTAGCAGTAATCTATGCATTTAAACAATTCTGGGTCTACCTTTATGGGGTGAAATTCAAATTGGTAGTAAACCATGCCTCCTTGCGCTGGCTGCAGAATCCGTGGAAACCTGAAGGGCGGCTTTCGCAATGTGCTTTGAAGCTCTAAGACTATGATTTTGAGATCATGCATTGGCCAGGGGCGAAGCATCAGAATGCAGACTGTCTTTCCAAATTACCCATGGTTGCCAATACAGCAGATGTGGCATACATAATGTATGAAATATTATTGTGGCAAATATCATGATGAGCCGCTGCCCATGATCAAAGTATTAGATGGGCTTAGGCAGGATACCTTCTTGCGCAATGGGGAGTTATATAAGCAGATTGGGGAATAGATGCTGAGTTTTCCAAAACCCTCTGCCAGGCCTGCAATAATAATGGATGCTCATAGAGCGGTAAGTCATGGAGAGTTGAGAAAGATGCTGGAGTTCTTATGACCCTGCTACTATTGGGAGAGTATGCACTATGATGTGCTTGAGACGGTTGGTTGTTGCCATCAGTGCCAAGTGGAGAAACCATTCCACTGAAAGATCACATACCATCTTGTCAAGCCTTGGTTCACATGGCATACTGTTTCGTTAGACGTGGTGGGTCCTCTGCTGACTGGCACAAACTGCTCCATGTATATAATAGTTGCCATCAACCATTTGACAAGATGGGTGGAAGCAAGGGCTATCAAGGATCTGGGGGCTGTCACTACCTCCAAGTTCATCCTGGAGTGCGTCATACAGCGCCATGGTTGTCCGCAATTTTTCTAATGGACAATGGGAACAATTTTACATCACATATATTGGCCAAGTTGAACGAGCTCATGGCGATCTACGGGGCCTTAACTACCCCCTACCACCCTGAATCTAACGGTATGCTGGAACGGGTCAATGGGGCCTTGGTAAATATTGTACACAAGCTTGTAAATGAGCGGCTGTCATACTGGAGCACCCTTTTATCCACTGGTATCTTTGCATACAATATCAGCTACCACTCAGCAACTGGTAGCAGTCCATTCCAATTGCTCTATGGATGACATCCAGCGCTGCTGGCATTGCTTTACTCCTGTGTTGAGGATACCAGCGGATTCAAGCCTCACCAATATTTGTCTGCTTAACTGACATGCTGATTAGACTCCAAACTGAGGCATATTCCACTAGTCTTGCCAAGAAGATTTAGGATCATGCAGCTGACCAAGGTAGACGCAGCAGTCTTCCACAGTTTGGGTTAGGTGGACTGGTCCTGTTCCTTGACCAACATGGGTTTGGAAGAAGGAACAGGCTCGCCAGTATATGGTGTGGACCATTTGTGATCATCAAGAAGACCGGGGCTGACGCCTACACCATTAAGGAACCCAAGGGGGTCAAATTATTAACTGAGTACATGTGAAGTTCCTCCAACCATACAAGCAATAGGAGCCTTATCATCCAGTCAAGGAGGGGGTAATGTTATTTCCAATATGACTGGATGATAATATTGGGACAGTTCGGGTGGTTTGGGAAGAATTCGCCAAAATAATATCAGTTATGATTATTTGAGTGCCTCAAGATGAGGCAATATTGGGATATAACAGGTTTATTATTGGATCGCCTCTAAATAAGGTGATAGGATGATGTCGACATTTGATTAATATGAATTAAATCACCTACAATTTAGGCGATAGAGAACTAAAGAATAACAAGCCAAAAAGAGGAGAATTATTGGAATCGAATAGTTCAAGCTGTGAGAGTGGTATCTTCTGAAGCTGCTGTATATAAGCGAGATGGGCAATTAAGAGATCGAGGTTGTTAAGAGGATAGAGTGAGTGAAACAGTGAGGATCCTCTGTGTTTGTTATATTAAATAAAATATTGTAAGTGGGAGCAAGTACCCCATAATTATTAAAATAAGCTTAATCCATTGTTACTAAGGGCCACAATCATCATATAATTGGTTCTATTGCTCAGTGGGCTAACCCCTGTGCAAACTCCTTATGGCGTATCTCGGAGATTCTGCCAAATTCTAACACTACACAACCCGTCCAGCCTGCTCACATACCTAGCAAACCACCCCAATGCAGCGTGCCCTCATGGAACTCCCCAAACTTCTAATGCCTCCTCCACACCATTTGGCACATGGGGTGGTCCGTCGCACTCACAGGCACTAATCAGGCAAGGGGCAGGCCCAGAGCCCACCTCACACTAAGGAACCCAGAGGACAACCCCCAGAGGGACACACACGATTTGACCCCAGTCATAGCAAGAAATTGACTACCTGGATGATCAAGACATCTCATATGACCTCACAATGCAGAAGGCAATATGGAGGCTAACACATCATGCACTCCTCCAGCTAAGGGTAAGAGCTAGCACCTGGCGCTGCCTCAGAAGAACCTACAGAACAGTAGATCTCTCCAACTCTCTCCATGCAGAGTGCGCAGTGTGTGGAGGCGATGGCACCCTACACCACCGCCTTGAAGCATGCCCCCATCAAGAGCCATATGCCGGAAGTTGCGCGCCTGCTAAAGTTCCAAAAATAACCAGCAATTATTAATATCCAGGAGCCTTCTCGCACTACAACTCAAATCCCCAATACCACCTACCCTCTGCTCCCTAATAGTAACCATCACAATGTGGACAAATTACACCATAGCTTTGGATGCTTTTGAGGGAACCATATCAACCATCTGTGGGATAATCTGTAGATTCCATGTTCACCTACTGGAACACTTCCAAGCCTGGCTTTATGGATACATAAGGCCGAGGCAGCAAAGGCTCAAAAAGTCATGGTTCCCATTATGGTTTGTACACACAAACCCCTTCCTCCATAACTGCCCTATAACAGGGGAAACCCCTTCAGAGTAGCGCACAAACCCCCCCCCACACACACCTGGAGGTACCAGCTGGCAACAGGTTAGCTGGTCTACTCTAAAGTGCCTAATTTAGTTACAGTATACCTTACCTATCCCCTTACATATTTCGGTTTCGCTTGTCCCCTGGTCAGCTTGACTCAGTAAAATAAAATTATTAGTGTCAGTGCGGGGTAAAAATGAACCTTTTTTAGTCTTACCATACAGTATTTAAACTGTAGCAAGGGTCAAAGGAAATTCAATGCTAATTTCAGAATAGCTTAATATGGTCCAAAATAGGAAATATGCAAATTCGTCCTATCAAAGCTCTGAAAAACTTCACTTTGGCTAAATGACGGATGGGGAGTTATTATTAGGCAAGATGTACCAGTGGTGTAACGATTTGATATGTTTCAGCCAAACCTATTAAAAAAAATATTGCACCTTGGGGGACCCCGCCAAGCCTATAAAAGGGTTGGTCCCCGCAAAGGTGTTTGCTTTGAACTAGACGTGACCTGGGAAGAAACCTCCAATGAACTCCCTGGGTTCCCCCACATGGTCGGGGCAATAGGGTTGCCCAACTTTGTGCTATTTGCCCGTATAGTATTCTAAGAAGTGTTTCCCCAATTCGTGGGGTTCCATCAAGAATTAACCAAGGTCTTTTGGCTGATAATATTTTTTATTGCTTAAACCACTCTTATCACAATTGCGAACTTGTGTATGTCCAACATTTCCCCCTTTCAGCCTATTTTGACTCAAAACATTCTTTTCTTTTAGCTGGGAGGGCAAATGTCTGACATCCTTGAATCAACAATGCATTAGATCAATTGGGAGAAGCAAAGTATTACTCTTTGATGGATCTGATATCAGGATATTGGCAAATCAATTTGCCAATGGAAGACCCTGAGAAATGCGCAAGCATCACTGCGCAGGGACTGTATCAACTGACTAGGATGCCCCAAGGTCTTTGTAATTCGCCTGAGACGTTCCAGAGGGCCATGTAAGCATATTAAATGACTTAAAGTTGTCATGCGTCCTGGTGTACTTGGGTGATATAAGTGTTCAGTAGGACGTTTACTGACCATTTGCACCACTTGGAGGAAGTGTTTAATAGACTATCCGCGGCCAACCTTAAGATTTAGTTGAGGAAGTGCCACTATTTCAAGAAAGAGTTGAAATATCTAGTATTCATTATCAACTCTAGTGGACTGCAGCTGCAAGATTAGAAGATCGAGGCTTTAGAGCGGATGGCTATCCCAAGAAGTATTTAAGATGTCCTAGTGCTCCTTAAAGTGGTCAGATACTACCAAAGATTTATACCTGATTTTGTGAGAATTTCTGAGCCTCTCATTCATTTGCTGAAGGATCTAAAGAAAGGATTCATTTTGATTTTAGAGGCCCAGACTTTTTTTGATGAGATAAGCTGATATCTGATAGATTATCTGATATTGAGATATCCAATTTCAATCAAGAATTTATAGTACAGACTGATGCTTAGTTAACGGCAATTGGCGCCATCCTGAGTCAAGCAGATGAGCTCAGTGATGAGCATCTGGTAGCTTATGTGAGACAGACACTCTCAGCAGCAGAACATAATTACACCATTACTGAGCATGAATGCCTTGCGGTGATTTACGCCTGTAAACAGTTTTGGGTGTATATTCATGGAACGCACTTTAAAATGGTGATGGACCACTCTTTTCTGCGTTGGCTGAATAATCTAAGGGAACTGGAAGGATGACTGGCCTGATGGGCATTGAAGCTTCAGGCATATGACTATGAAATAGTTTACTAAGCGTGAGCTTCACCCCAGAATGCTGATGGCTTTTTAAGGTTACCAATGGTCTAAGTGGTATATCAACAATGAGATGAACTGTTCCAGAAGATGTTCAATGAAGAAATTGGGAACAGCCCTGAGAGATCCAAGGTGCTTTAAAAAGTGTTGAAAAACACTGAGGCCAGAGATGGACAATTTTTTAAGATGATTAATGGAAAACGATTATTATTCCCAAGACCGTTGGAACAAGCAGCAATTGTTCAAGCAATGCATAAGGTTGTCAGGCATGGAGGCCTGAGAAAGAAGACTAACCACATTTTCCAGTACTATTACTGGGATTCTATCAACTACAATTTGGGCGATTTTCTAGCTTGCTGTGGAGTTCCAGTTGCACAAACCCCTCAAGAACACAACCAGATATTGACTGGTCCACCTTGATTTGCCTGCATATGGTGTCCATTGATGTGATGGGACCACTGACCATGAGTAAAAAGGAAGTTAATATATCTAGTTGCGATTGATCATCTGACTAGATGTGTTGGGATGAAGGCCCTGACGAAAGTGGACGCTACAAGCACTGCAAGATTTAACCTGAATCAAGACATATACCGCCATGGATTCCTGCAAGTCTTGATAAGCGTCAATAGAACGAATTTCATGTCCCACATGATCCTGAGATTGAATGAGATAATGGGGATCCAAGAAGTCATGTCAGTACCTTACTAACCAGATATGAATGGACAGGTAGAACGGGTTAATAGAACGCTGGTCATGATGCTGAGGAAGATAGTCGCAGGGAGAACTTCCACTTGAGGATCATACCTCAGTTTGGTGATGTTCTTATATAACATAAGTCACCATAGGGCAACGGGAAAAATGCTGTTTGAATTATTGTATGGAAGGAAGGCCACATTACCACCAATTCTATGTTTTATGGGTGAACCAACATTGGGATGAGTGTTGAGCAGTACCTGCTTCAACTTTTGAACATCCTGATTGAGATGTAATTGCAAGCATTTAAATTGAACTTGAAGAATCAAGGAAAAAATGACATATGATATGAACTGACCAGCATTATCAAATACCATGTAAGCGATAAAGTTGCCTATTGTGACATGTATGGTTTTAGAAGAAGAAACAACTTGGATGCGTTGTGGTCAGACCATTAAAGATTATTGCAAGTTGGCTATGGACGCCTATTCCATCAAGAACCTCTTGGACGGAAGGATTGTTAATTGAGTCCATGCTAGATACTTAAAGCCATGGATCAAAAAAATAATAAGAATGTTCCTAAAGGACCGCTGAACCATTGAGATGGCTATGTCTTAATAACTTTTGGTTAAGTTTAAAAAGGGACCGCTGAACCAAAATAAAAGGTTAAGTCTAAAAATAAGACCTCTGTACCATAAATAAACTGGTAGGTCAAAGAATACCTAGGAACTAGTTTGGGGGAATAAATAAAAAAGTTGGACCACCTAAACTGAGTAAAGTAATGTCCTATATAAAAAAGAAAAAATAAAAGGTTTATAAAAAATATAATGGAAAAACAAAAAAAACGCACATGTAAAAAAGATATATTTATAATTTTTTTATTGGTTATCCTTGACTTAAGGATGATTCCGCTTATATCGCCTCTTGGGGGAGGGAGGATGTTTAACAGTAGGGGTAAATAAACCATTGAAATCTATTTGAGATCATATGCTAGTAAGGGCTAGAACTACTCTAAGCCAAGTTTGTAGAGCGGAGGCTGATCTCTATGAGAACTCAATATGGGGAAGAGAGATGGAGATATTGGTACTTGCCAGATGCTATACCCATATTGGGAGTGAAGCAACAGAACAAGAAGAGGCAGTCAGAGAATAGCACCAAGTAATCCCAATATGGCTCTGGAGTCGGAAGATTGGTCTTGAGCACTTGACAATGGGCTTCATCAAGAACATCAGACATTTGAACAGGCATTATACAAGTGATACTGTTTGGGAGTTGCCAAACCATGTCTTAAATTAAAGCCATAAGGGGGAGGTACCAATGGGACGCGCCATAAATGAGATAGTCATGCAAGGAGTGGATGACATCCTGAAGACAATAACTAGGAGCTTCTTGGATGCAAAAACAGGATGAGTGATGGAATTTGGGGGAGGCTGGAAGCTTCATGGCCCAACTTTAGAAAACTTGGTTGGCGAAACAAAGGGCATATGCTGCACATCTTGATCTAGAATGTTTGTAAGATTGGAGGGGTTCAGAGCTATGGACAGAGCCTCAGTCACTTGGGACCTCAATTCTGCATAGGGGAGCTCAAAATGTTCACGATTTCTGGTGGCCAGTTTGTTTGAAAGAACAGCTGGTTTGTAAAATTGGCTGAGTCAGAAAAGGAACTCCAGAAGAAAATCAGATCAGGTAAGGAATGATTGATCAATATCAAATTATATTCCTTCTGGAGGTTTGACAATGATAATAGGAGTATCTGCGAAAGGAGCTGAATCCAGGAGGGTATTAAAATCCAATTTATGATTTGATGACAGAGAGAATAAGCCATGAGTCATGCGAGATGATTTTCTATTCTGGTTTTGTCAGGGATGGATACTGTTTCTTATAGTTCTGCGGAAAGAATTCCTCTGGGTGCTTGACTGGGAGTATGAGTCCTAGGGGGACTATAAAAGAGATTTCTTCACACAGATCGACTCATCAGTTGATAGAGCTGAGGATCTGATCAGACAGCTGTCAAGCAGTTGCAGGTACCAAGATTCCAAATTATATATAAAGCTGGATGATAGGGGGAATGTCAGACTTTTTATAATAGTTAATATTCTTCACTTTGGTATCAATTAAACTCTAATTTCAGAGAAATTAATCTCAAAATTAATGAGATAAGTTTCAGAAAAAAATTAAGAATGATATGAGCAAAAAAGTTATTATGAGAAAATAACAAGAGCGAATTTAATTGAGCATTCTTAATTGTGCCATGAGATAAACATCAACAGAAGTGACCTCTTGTCAAGGACAAGTAGGGAGATCAGAAAATCAAGGATGCTAAACCAAGATCCTGGATATGACAACGGGTCATATGCATTGATTGGGGGGAAAGCTGGCTTTCTGGGACTAGCATCATCATGAGTAAATTGATCAGGCCATAACAATAGTATGTTGTGAGGACTGCGCTCTGAGGAGGTGGTAGGAAGGAGGAAAAGGAAAAGAACTACCTGTTGAAGGTTGTATTGAGAAGCGTTGGTGCTTATTGGCTGTGATCTGCTAGAAACCAAAAATCTTTGACCTGGTCCAAGGCAGTATTCTCTTGTCTTAATCATATTCTTTTGGAAATCTAGGCAAGAGGGGGGATGTATTGGGATTTTTGCCCATTTTTCCAGCTTACTAGATTATCTGTGGATTGCTAGGGAATAATTACCAAAGGCAAGTAAATTGGATAGTGGTTGACCCTGATTTTGAGTTAATAATGTTTAGGGATTTTTAGGTAACTCTCCAGGTTCTGATCAGTCAGGGATTTTTCTAGGTGAATGCTTAAGATCTCGTTGGGCAGAGTTGACAACAAAATGGGGCATCAGATAGTTGATCATTAATTAACTATCAGGTGTACCATATGGTATTGGTGAGTTTCATCACCAACCAATTAGGAATTTAATGAGCAAGTTGCAAGGCGAATGATGCCGCCTGCAACTAGTGAATTGATCAGTTAGTTTGCGACCTGCCATAATGAGTAAAGAGTCCCATTACCAAAGCAGTTTGCTCGCCAAATATGGTTGGTTTGCTGGGAAAGAGTGGAAAACGTTAGGGACACATTTTCTGACTCTGTCTGTTTTAGGTCTTGAGGATGTACAATGAAGGATTTTTAACCAGATGGAGAAGACCATCACTGATGAGACGTCAAAAGGAAGTTCAACAGCAACAGCTGCTGTTTCATGGCTTAGGCTCCAATCGACGGTTGGGTGCCAAATTTCCTCTATAAATATCTTGATAATTCACATTAATAAAAAACACAAACACATTGATATCAACATTACATTAACATTAAGTTCAAACCTTGAGTTAGAGATCAATAATTGCTTTAAGTTTTATTATCTTCAGGAAATTATTTCTGTGGCCAATAAATGGGAACTCTTTTGTTGTATAAAGAGTAAGTATTGAGGATCCAAAGGAGAGAAGCTGAACTAAGAAGGAAATCTCTGCAGACCCTGTGTCATAAGAGGAAAGGTCATAAACTTCTGGACCTGAGAGTGGATCAAATTAGATGGATAAGGGAAGAAGTCCCTACAGTCAACATCAACATTATTTTGTGTAGAAGAACAGGTCTAGAATTAACCATAATGTGGTATCTATTCAACTATGGATAATTGTAATGGACTTTAAAAACCCCAGTTCTGAATACCATATAATTACATAAGTGTTTGGTGCACCAACAAGCAACCAAAGCGGCCTAGCCAAGTAGGGAGAGGTTTGGGGCACCAACAGCGCCAAACATTCACCTGCTACTATTTGGCTATGTAAGTCCTCTGAGTGGTTGGTCCAACCCAACCACACAAAAGCTTCCTCGAAACAAAACACCTGAAAAAGACCACAGGCATGCAAGGTATGCTAACCCTGAAACATCCTTTATTTTTATTCAGAGACATAAAAACAAAGGCGCCCACTGACCAGAGCGCGTCTGGGGAGCAACTAACAATGCTCCCCAGGAATATAATGCTAGGGTGAAAATTCTAAAGTGAATTTTGGAATGGGATGGCACGCCTTATAAAGGCAGCACTTTGGGGGCCTCATCTGAGTTATTGATTATGGTCACACAAGCCTAATTTACAACTTGGGCAAGGCACAACCCAGCGCCCAAAATGGCCAAACAAAAAATATTTTAAAGAAAATCAACTCAGATTTAGAAAATCCAAATCTGAGTCAAAATGTACAATTGATATGAATCTCAATTGTTATAATAATAGTTAACATATTATTTCTAATCAACTATCAACTACTATCTGACAACGCGAATGGTGCACATATCAAACCTGTGCGTTAACAATTAAGACCTTTCAATTGGTGAAGAGCTCAGGATTGTAACATTTGTAATCACAAGATGAGTAGCCAACTCCCAATTTTTAACATTAGGTTTAAGAATAATAGCCTCCATCCTGTGACGACATTTACTCTGGGAGCTTTATTTTCAGTATTCTCAGTTTATGTGTCGCTCTGTTCTCTTGATCTATGAGTTGATGTATTTTATCCTGTAGAGGATTAAAACATTGCTCCATTTCCTAAGAGTAATTATTGGCGTGACATCCATAAGAATATTTTTTCTTTTGAGAGTAACTTTATCGTTCTTAAAGTTCTTAATGTGGATGTCCAGATAATAAATATGTTGGCAAGCGGATGAATGATAAGTTAACAATAGTTTGGTCTTATCCTCAAATATACTAATATGATAACTCAAGTCCTCCATCATTTCTTTGCATTTATTGCTCTGAGGAGCTATGTCAATATTGGTTTTAAGCTCTTCTATGATAGTATTCCAGAATTGCTCTGCATTATTGAGGCGACGGTAGACTTAATTAATGTCTTCTCAACTAGGTGATTTGCCTCTCATATCATTCTCCAATTTATTATGTTACCCTGTAATGGAATGAGAAGACACCAGTTCTTACTTGATGCCAGATCCTGCTCAACATGGGCTACTAAGGAAATATTGTTGGGTGTACTGATTGAGGATCAGAGTTCAATGGGTCTCCAACTTATTAATCTGTAATAGGGCTTGATCTACCTGGGACTTTAGGAGCTTAATCTATCTTTTCTAATTATGATGGATAGTAAAAGCTTGGGCCTCCATCTCACCATAAGATTCAGCATCTTATCTTTGAAGCTCTTGGGAGGGCGTCAAGTTATCTTTTGGCAATTATGTATGACTCTGTAATGTCCTTATGGAGTAGCTTCATAGCTTCCTCCACACACTTGATAACACTAGAATTAATGGTCCTATTTGGTTATGGAGTTGAATAATGTAGGAAAAGATTACCTAAATCAAATGGCAGACATCCCATATACACTGTGACGCTACATTATATACCTGAAAATAGGCACCCATAGGGCCATTTGGTATTAATACGATGGTGGATTTCCATTTTTTGAAATCCAAAAAAATCACAATATAATAAAGAGCAGGGTCTACAAATTGTATAATATAGCAAGATAAATTTACACTTGAACTGTATGATCTGGGAGAACATTTGAATTGTATGAGTTATTAAAGCCTGTCTACAACGGATGCCCTTTTGCAGCTGGTCCTTTCTCCTGGGTTAATGACTCCACTAAATAAGTCTAAAACTCCTTCATTGGAGATACTTGTTAGACGAAGAGATTTGAATCTACACTATATTTTCATAAGCTTCTTCAAATGTGACTATGGGAAGACTTCCCATTTGGTCATCTTCTCAAATGCTACCATTGTGCACCCATAGGGTTACACTATAGTCAAGTTATTTTCCATGGTGTGATCAATTAGTACAGTTATCATTAAACGTTGGCTGAGCCCCTGTAGTGAGCATCACCATGGTGGGCTTCCGCTTTTGATCTTGATGGTGCTGTGACCAAGAAGCCTAACTGTCAGTACTTGAAGAAGTCTAAGAATCACAACAGTTTTTTTGTCTATTTTTGAGGACGTCAAGTCACATTCAGGTCCCATCAATTAGAATATCCGTCCTAAGGTAGATACAGCAAAAGTGACTTATTAAAGTCAAGTACTAAAAGGGGTACTTAAATAATTATCGTAACTTTATTATAATATAGATAGGGGTTCTTATATGTCAAATTTTACAATATAAACCCCATAAGGAAGAGGATTAATAAAATTTATAGAGGGAATTCGAATGGAGGATCTTGGCCAGGTTATGCATTCCAGATTATTAATGCCTTTGTGGCAATATTTCTGATAAGGCAAAAAGGTGGAATCAATGTACTAAGTCAGATGAGACTTGATAAAACTTAGGTCAATAGTTGGGCTGATTCTTGAAACTTATCCGTTTACAGGATTGTTTTTATTTACTGCCTTGTGTGCCACCTAATGTAATGGTCTCCTGAAATCCTGGTGATCCTTTATTTTGATTAGCTGTAATTTTATCTTGGGTTATTTTAGGCTCAAATTGGTCTGACGTGATTTTCTTAGTATCTAGTTGAGTCTTACCAGCTATAAGTTCTTCTGTATGATTTTTTGATGTGACTTATTTAGCCCCCTTCTTGGATCTAGGCGTCAATTCTCTTATAAAAGTCAATTGCTATATATTCTTCCCATCATGTTTAAAATCAAGATATCCAACTGGGATCCTTTTTAGACAGATTATCCTGATATCAAGACTATAAAGACAAGTCCTATCTATGCTTGGTTGATGAGTACCTTTAATTCTTAAGGTGCCAGATCCTGAAAAAGAAAAATACTAGTAGCAAACTTGTTACTTTAATATTCTAAATTTCTTGTAGACTGATGTATCATAGAATTTGAGTCCAAAGACTAAACTCCACTTTTAATGGTTGAGTCAGATAAAGGTATGCCCTTATATTCTCCAAAGAGACATGGATTCACTCCTATTGTCCCAAATTCTTATTGAAACTATATTTCAAATCATTCTTCCACTCAATATATTGATAAAAGTCTTGTGACTCCTTCTCCCTCATTTTTCAAAGACCTTCCATGCCCTGGGTTTTTAGATCTTTCATTTTAAGAAACAGTAACTGTTATGATAGGAAACCTAACTTGTGTTCCAGAGGTGTTTGAGAAAAACCAAGCCATTTTTATGCTTAAGTATTACATGTAAGCCAACAAACTGAAGCAAGGGGTGTAGGGACCCTTAGTCAGGTTGGACTCAAATAGATTTTTACATAATGGCTGCTGTCCCATTCCAGCTGGGGACTTATCTATCTCTTATCAAAAAGTTGCTGCTGAAACATTTCTTAATTTATACTCCAATAAATTTCCCTCTGGTTCACATGACTATGGACACATGAAAAGGGTACAACACCAATTTGACAAAGGATTCACCCCTTTGTGCTCTCATACAAACAGAAAGTCAAAAATGGAAGAGGCGAATGTCACACTTGAACTAAGCCAATTACATGAAGCAGAGTTGTTACAACCTATCCAGAGTCCGTGGTCTTCCCATTAATATAGATAAGAAGAAAGATGGTAGCCATTGATAGTTATGGACTATTTCATCTAAATTCTATTACAAAAATAGAAAGGTATACTTTAAGTAAGATAGATGACTTTTTGCACTTATTGGCTGTATCCCAATTCTTCTCTGTTATGGATTAAGAAATAGATATTAAAAATTAACTTGAAAACTGAGGACAGGGCTAAATGTGCTCTTATATCCAAAGATGGATTATCTGAGCCCACATGGATACCACAAGGGCTATGCAACGCCCTTACCACCTTATAGGAAGCTAGGGATCAATTATGCTGTGAAATCAATTTAAATTGCATACTAGTTTACTTGGATGTTGTGCCATTTTTACTAGATTCTCACTGCAATCCATAGATACCTTTGACAAGTTTCCAATATCTACGCAAATTTTTTTAGTGTAGTGAAGCCCAACCCAAGAGTGGGTCATCCACGCATCTTTATTTATGCAAGGTGACAAAATAAAGCGATTAGTAAAGCTAAAAAATACCAATATAGTTCTTAATCAAATAGTTTAAGAAGCCATATCAGATGGGGAACAGGGGTTGGGATCTTCATCCAGTGTAGCTCTGAGGGCGTGCGACATGGTAGATAGTATAGGGGTGTGAAAATCAGCAGCTTGAGGCAACATGTGGTAAGAGTAACGTTAGAGTTAAATATACTTGCAGTATGCAGCGCGTTGACTTATTGGGAAAGCTAAAATTCAGCATTCTTAAAAGTTCTAGTACACATGAAAAGCTCTTAAGCTGTTGATGCCTTAGAGGGTAATTTTGTTTAAATTGAGATAATTTCGCGGCATCCACGCATACTTTGCCAACATCAAAAGAAATATCTCTGATTTGTCATGGGCTTCCTCAGGGGAAATCTGCCAGGAACTTTGGACATAAAATTCACTAACAAGTGGATACATGGCACACTGGAGGGCTTGTAAGATTGGAACATTAACAGGAGAAGTCACCTCCTCATTGGCAAACTGCGTAAGGTTTTTAAGAATTGAATAGCCCTTTATGAGGGCAAAATTAATGGCAGAGACCCAAATCAGGATGTTGGGTAAAGAATATAGGCCAATAAATTTGGAGTTAACCAGTAAGTCCAATTTTCATCAACCCATTTGAAAAATTTGAATGGGTTTGAGATAGGAATTCTCAGGTCAGAAACAGGACCTGATTGGCTGAGGGCGAAACTGTAGGTCCTTAAATTGTCAACAAAGGCCAGTTGGCAAAAACTTGTACTGTAATCCACTCTGAAATTGTTTCAGGGGATTGGGATAATTGGCTAGCCCAATAGAAGCTTTGGATGCTGTGGATGTGGGAGGGGAGGGAGGATTGAGCCCCACTCAAACACTAAATTGAATTTAGTGTTGGGTCTGATGCCAGAGGGAGAGGCGTTAGAAGCTGCCCTGGCAGTAGGGTTGGGGCATTTGAACTTTAATAGATCTAGTCTAAAGCACAAGGGGCAAACTGAGTGGCCATTATTAACATAGACCAGAATCAGTAGTCTGGAGCATAGCGGAAAATTTTTTTGGGGGCGGGTCTGAAACAAACTGGAGTATGGGATAGTGCTATAAATGGCTAATTTATCCAAGAGCTCATGGCGGAGCTGGTTGGAGGAGAGGTGAATGGGATAGCTGGCGAACTTAACCAATAGAGAGGCATTCTTTGGCAACTGAATATAAATGTTTGGATTGGGAGCGTTTTTTAAAAGTAAGCGACTTTGTAGCTGTTGCCATGTAATGGGCTTCACTAGAAAAACTAAATCAAAATATTCTTATAGGGGTAGAAATTGATAAGGACGGCAGTTTTAAACACTGCCTGAACCATCTCAATGATGGCAGCACTTGAATAATGGAATAAAAACTATACTTAATATAAAGATAAAGCATAGTTGGCTCTGAGGGAGCACCAAGGGGCTTTTTATGACAGCCTGTGACCACGTGAGGTGGTGAGCTAGATCCTGAGGAGGGACAAAGTGCCCAGTTGGGTTAGGAGGCTTAGCAGATTCAGACCAGGCGTACTTTACAAGTGGCCAAAAAACACCAGGAGGCGGCGCACCACCACCCCACTTGGGGCAGCAGGCTCAGATTTGAAAACTTTATGAGGTTCAATTAACAAAGGGTAGCAGATGTATCTAAAAACGTTTCTAAATGTAAATTAAGAAAAAAATTAGTAACTAAAGCATTCCTAAGCAAATCTCTATAAAGCTTAGACCATCTAAATATGCTTTTTTTCAAACGTGAGATAATTTTTAAGTCACAATATGACTTGTCAAGTTCCCTTTCAGTTCATGAAAAGTTATATGCAATTGAACATTTGCCTTCTTTGGCTAACTTATGTGATATTAAAAATTTTTTTGAATCATTTAGCATTGACATTTTATTTCCCATCTTGCTGAATTGAAAAAGCACTTTATTGAGTTTTTACATAAAAATTACCCTTTTCAGGTGGCCAGAGAAGCAGAATTTTTTGATTCTAGACATACTGCTCTGATGAACGCTACAGTCCTCATTTTACCCCAACTATTATCGCCCCTGTGTTACTCTCTTTAACCGCTCAAAGTCACTTTTGAGTGATTTTAAATTTAAGTTTATTTATCCACAGCCATCTGCCCAAACCTATTCTTTGATGTCCTTGGCTCTGCCGCCTGCCACCCCAGTGTGGGGCAGCAGTGCACCCCCACCTAGCTTTTTCCGCCCTGCAGGCAAGTGCGTTCAGATGGGCTCAAACAGCTCGCCCACTGCTTCCAACCGTTTTGTCCCCCCATGGGACTTAGCGCTCCACCTGGCGCGCGTCCACCCTTCTCACCCCCATCCTCTCGCCCTCCCTCGCTCTGCTATTCGCTATTGCCTTAGAGTGGACTATGGGCGTTTGTTCCCATATGCCAATAAGGTAATTATTGACCTAGCCACCACAGCCTTTGTGCCAGCTGGCTTTATAGACTTCCGCCCTTTTAAGGGCTACTTTGACGTTGGGTTCCAATCTGAGGAGGATGCTGAAGTGGCAGCACAAACTCCTCTAATTTATAAAAAAAACCCCATTCCCACAACCCGTACTCACCTCCCTTCAGACACCACCTAGTGGTATCCTTTGCAAATCTCCCATCCCACCTTCCACCCCAGGTTTTGTATGACCAGTTGGTTGCAGGGCTCATGGCTTATGGCACTCAGGCCAACCTCATCTTTGCTATTCCATCTGGTGCAGAACGCCTTGCTGCTCCTCGTGCAACAGCCACCATCATACCACACCACCCTACCATAGCCCAACAAATCCCACCCCGCGCTAGTGTGGCTGCAGCGCCTGATCATTTCTTTTGGGCTCAGGTCGATAATGGTAGGCAGATTTGTTCCCTCTGCTTTGGCCTCGACCATGCAAAAAGAGCGTGTCCTAAGGCCAAATCCGCTGCTGCAGCTTCTGAGCCCCCTCTGGAGGTTCAGTATGGGGCGCTTTGCTGCCCCCTCCCACCCTCCAATCTCGTTCAGTGGGCCCACATGGAAAATCAGCCCCACCCAAAACCTCCATCCTCACTCTCCCACCTAAATCTACGCCAGCCAATCAGAGCAATGCTTGGACCAACATTCGCACCCAAGCAGCTGCCCATTCGCCCAATCCTACCCACTCAAATTTAAACGCCACTATTCCAGTGAACCAAAATCCATGGGATCTATTGGCTGAAACTGATGAATCAGGTAATGTCCTCATTAGTAAGCATACAAGTCAACCTCTCTGCCATGGCGATTATGGTTGGGCAGAATTTTTCCTTCCCAACTTCGATGAAACCCCTACCCCTCGCCATTTTGCTCCTCTACCCAATACAGCCCCCTTCCAAAGTGACCACCAGCTCGCCTTAGCTGCGGTGGCCTCTCCTCATTGCCCAAAACTACGCACCGCGGTGGCCCAGTCAGTGGCTCAGCTCCAGCATGGCCTGCCCACCATCTTCTTCCCCCCGACTTCCCTGAATCTCCCTGCAGTGACATCTCAAAACTATTTGATGATGCTGAAATCGCTGTTATGAATGTCGCAACGCTTGCTTCATTCAACCCCTCAGCCAAAATCACCCGCCACAGTATCTCCCTTTTCACCCAACTTCCTGAAGCCTGCAAAGAAGCTGAAGTTCTCCTCACAGCTTTTGTTGAAACACTTTCCCATCATTATCTTGATGCAGAAGTGGAAAACTCCTACTACGCTGACCTCAGCCCCCACTATGCAGATGCCCCAACGCCCTGGCTCTCTGCTCTGATCTGGTACTATAACCAACACCCCTTGATCGAGGTGGGTTTTTCTGAAAACCAACCCCCGACCCCTCCTCACCCTCTGCCATGGTGGGTTAAGCAGTTTCTGCTTCCCACCTGGTTAGTAGTTTGTTTTGCCGTTTTGAGTGTTGTTATCAGTACTGTCCATCCCCTGGTTGGCGTACCTTGAATAAATTGATTATCGCCCCTGTGTTCTTTTTACTGATGCAAGTGGCTATGCAGTTGGGGCCATTCTTGAACGAATTAAAATTTTCAGGATAATCTGTCACCTATTATAATCTAATTTTATCTAGGGATAAAAGAAAGACTTTGTAACTGAACTGGAATTTCTAAGAAATATTACTAGCTATAAAGCATTTCAACCCCTTTATTGTATGATAATCATCTTACTGTGGTTCTCATCAATTCTCTTTATGTTGTACCTTACAAATGAAGGTTCCTGAGAGGAATTTTCACACACACCTTATGTCTCCAAAATTATGACTTTTCCATTGTCCATTTAGCAGGAGCAATTTAACAAAATGCTGATGGGCTGTCCCATCTACAAGTTTTACATATCTCTATCTTTCAAGGAGATTAGATCTTAAAGCTTATATAAAAATTTCAATTTGGGTGCAAGAACCATGGCACAACTTAAACTTTTTTCAATGAATGGCTAAAGACACCAAGGTTGATAATGATGCCCTAGAAAACAGGTACTGATTATTTGCTTTATATCTGACCTCATGCTTGCACAAAAGTGATAATGGAGGCTGTTAAACAATTACAAGTCTGATGTATAGAAAAGAGTGGTTCAGAGGTAGATGCTGAAAAAATCGGGCTAAAAATTCTTGCCAATTCTCGATGGAACCCCGAAAATTGGGGCAACAATATTTCAAATACTAAACGGGCAATTAGTTCAAAATTGGGCAGTCAAATTATCCCTGACCACATGCGGGAACCCAGGGAGTGCGTCAGAGGTTTCTCCCCCAGCTACATCCCATTTCTTTAAGCACCTAAACGGGGACCACCCCTTTTATAGGCTTGGAGGAGTTCCCCAAAGTTATTATAATTTTAGCTAAAAGGTATTGGCTGAGATATTCAAAATCATTAACCCACGAGTATGTATTGCCTAAAACTAATTCCCCATCTAACATTCGGCCAAATTGAAGTGAGTTTTATGAGCTTTGATAGGCTACATTCGCATATTTCCTTATTTGGACTATGACAAACCATTACACCTTATCATTGAATTCCCTGTGACCCTTGATAAAGTTTAAATACTTATTGGTCAGATAAAAGGGGTTTATTTTTCTCTTATCCCCAGCGTCACCCAATAAAACTATATAAAACCCCATAACTTTCTAGTTTTAAAGCTTAACAATCTATATTATTTTCAGTGGTTCCAGCCCCCTATCGTTGAATTTTACATAAATAAGCACCAGTGAGCTTCTCCAACGCATAAATCCAACAGAGGATCACCTCAACATTGGCCATAGCTGTTAAGATAAACTCAAGAACTGTTAAAGTCTAAGTGTTTTTTGGGAAAATATGGCCAAGATAGTTCATAATGTACTTGAAGCCTGTCTTGTTTATCAAATTTAAGATGGATCAAACCCTCTATACAACCTAACATACCCATCCAGGCTCCGATTTTAATACAATCTCATTGACATTGTTGTGCCATTGACTGCAGCTATATATGGGCATCAAGATGTTATCCTGTTTTTTGACCACTTAACTAAGTGTATTGAAGCTGTTTACGTGCCCAAAGATATAGCAAAAAGCTACTGCCTTGTTCCTGTAAAATCAGATTCTTACTTGAAATGGTAGCTCTAGAGGCTTACTTTCTGATAATGGAATCAATTTCTCTCCAATAAATCAGTAATTAAATCCTAATAAAGTAATTGGTCAGCTCTTAACCACTTCTTACCACAAAGCCACAAATAGAACTCTAGAGAGAGCCTACGGCACTAGTTTTTATATTGTGCAAACTAGTGGCATTTGATCTCAATAATTAGAATGAAATCTCATCACTGCACTTCTTTCCTACCATTTTAGCTATAATTGGTCCATCCAATGTCTCTTTTTGGGCCTTATATGATAGAAATTCCATAATGCCTTCCATCATTCATCCAGTACTCAAATTTGCTATTCCAGATAATGTGGAGCTTACTTTGTTATGCTAGACCAACGAAATCATATGACTTCAATTTATGGCTTCTGAATTAATCCAATGTACCATTTATAAGGGGGTCATCCAAAATATGCAAAACAACCTACTATACTATAGTAGTCTCTCTAGGTGATTTAGTTTGCTTTACCACCACTTCCATGGGGACCACACCAGATGTTAGTAACTAACTGTTTTGGACCCTATCAAGTAATCTATCAAAATGGTCTAGAAACTTTCATTATCTCCACTTATACTGGTAACAAATTAAATTTTGTTTAAAGCGATTTTCTCAGGACTTATGCTCCCCTGTGGCAAGATCTTAAGGGTCTTGTTGGAAACCAATCCTTTAAAACCTCCTCATTATTTACTTCAACCACTCATAGTTCTAATCTATTCCAAACTATGGTTTAAAATAAGTGCAATTAGTAAATATATTGTTAAACCAGAAAGTTGATATCCTGACAAAATTCATTTTCCCAATGAGGTAGAAAATTGCCATTTACAAAGAGTAAACATATTCTTCCTCTTTGTCAATGATGATTAGTAATCTACTACCTATCAAAGTTTTACTAGTGCTTTAAATCATTACCCTCTTAGGACAATAGAACATAAAAATTCCTTTTGGTATTGATTTATGGAACTCATACTCCCTGCCTAATCTTACTTAGATACTAATGTAATCTTCCTCTTCTCTCCACGCTACTCGTAAGTTCAAAACATAACTTATAGACATCCTTCCTACCTTTTTACCTATTATGGTATACTTCAGAGAACAATTCCCTTTATGACTTCGCTATTCCAACATGAGTCAATAATACAATTGATTTTAATTTGGTACAACTAAGCCCATCAGTCATTATTCAGAACAAAAAACAAAATTGAACAATACCACCATTGAAGAACCCGCGGACCAGGTCTCTTGGTTTGACTACAATGAAGCCACTGAGGAGCTGGCTGACTCAATGCTAAAAACAGAACAATCCTACTAATGCCCCAATTAATAAGAAGATAAACATATTTAAAGGGTCATTGACCTCAATAGAAATGAACCTCAACAAGTTATTACCCACGTTAGAAAAAACTTGAACTAAGGAGAACAAAAATTTTTCAAAAGGTTTTACTTGTTGATAATTCAAGAAAAATTTCACACCAGGAAATTATGTGACTAATGTCTTTCTATATCAGTCACCAAGAGACTCGTTAGGCTGAGGTGCCAATATAGTCACTGTTTAGTCCAGTTCTAGTCAGATCACACTAATATTCAACATTATATTTTGCCATAAAAGCCAAAATCGTCAGTATTATTAGTCAATTAAAAGAGCAGCAGCCAAAGCACAAACCACTGAAACATGTAATGAAGACATCTATTATACACAGATAAAAAAAGAATCCATGACCGCTGAGGCATCATCACCCAAGATATCAACAATAGGAAAAGCTCCAAATCCCCTATGTGATGGCTTTTCACTGGATTGCGAAAAGCTTTACTCTATTAACAGAAGTTAAATAGTGCAATCACAAGTTCACCGTCAATATGACGAAAAGATGGTTGAACACTAAGTCCCCATCAATATGGCATTTTTCTATAAAGCCTTACGCGTCTACATTAATGATTCACTGGAATGGATGAGACTACCAATCAACTTTAAACTCATCAAAGTTGCAATATGGTGATATCTAAAGCCAATAGATGCTAAATCTTTATTAAAATTTGTCTCAAAAAATTTTACAAAGAAATAGAGTATAGCAAGGTATGACACCTTTCAAAAAAAGAACTGATGATCAAGAGTTTAGAATTCATTACCATGTAACTAAATGCTCTCAAATACAAAGATAAAATTATTGATCACAGTGGAAGCGCATGATGCATTGTAGATATAGAACTCATAACTGAATGGTTTAACATCTACTTCTCCCCTGAGGAGATGATGAATTGTATTACGACTATCTTAAGGCAACAGAGGCCCTACACTGGTCCTACACACAGATCCCTCCTTTAACTGCATCCAACATGATAAAAGCGGGTTGATAAAGAGAAAGCAGTTTGATATGGACCTTTTCGGGAAGGGGACACTAGAAGAATCTATTGATTTAGCATGGACAGTTTCACACCTGATAAGATGAGTTAGAGGATCCATAAGGGATACAGTTTTGACAAATTCCATGTCTGAATGGGTATGGGTATCACAAAGAGCATCCACGAGACCCTGCATGGAAAAATTTTCTGTTATAAAGTGAATGTTCTTGAGGGATAATGCCTTATTAGCAGAAGCAATGGACTGTGACGTGACAGGAATTATGCAAAAACAACCCAGACATGGATTGAGTATGAAACTTTCCATCTAGGCAACCATTGTGATGAGGAGAGTGATAACCCATGAACTGGGGTGTGAGTAGCTTAAGACAAGAATCCACTAGAGATAATTTGTGACTGGAAACAAAATTCCCAGGACCAACCTTGTGGTGCCATATGAAGATGAAGGTTTCACGCCATCAGAGGCATTCAAGTGGAGCAAGGATGAAGTGCTTTTAAAAGCAGATTGCCTTTTCACCAACAGTGGAACAGCATCACCATCAAAGAGTAGTTTAAGCATAACTCATTATTTCTTAAAATACTACAGCAATATCTACATGCAGCATGCGGACCCAAAGTCACTATTAGCTGGTACTAAACATATTATCCCCTTACAAAGCCCAGGTCTAGAAGAATCTGATTTTGATGTGGCGATGGCCAGTGTTTGATACTAGAGTATTGGAAATAGGGGAGGAATATCAATCAAATGAACCCTTTGGAGAGAATCAAAGCTTAATCCCACAACAGGGGTTAAGAGAACTAATCAATTTTCTATACAGATAAATCAAAAACCAATTAGGACTAATTTAAGACAGGTAACGATTTCCTGTCTGACAAGAGGCCAAAGTTCCCTAGGATTGAATCCTTCTTAGCCAAAGTGTTGGATCATCAGAATGTGAGGCAATTTCTTTATTTGATGGTTTGTGGGGTTATTTAAAAACCGTGGGGCTTTCACAGGTGCACAGGTTCGCTTAACTACTGACTGGGAATCAGTAAAAACTTGCTAATTGTATAAAGACAATTAGCTTAGTCAAGTTCAGATAAATGGGTAGATTCAGCCCTACTCTGGCAGATAATATAATTGACTTCAGCCTCACTCTGGCAATATAAGAATTCAAGTAACTTTGGCCTCACTCTGGCAAGATATAATGATTTAGTGACTTCAGCCTCACTCTGACGTTGACACTTAGACAAGCACTCTCTTCACAAGAAGCAAATAAACTACAAGATATAATTAATATAAACTATGGGTCTAAGGTGTTTATTATTAATAAAATGAGGGAATATTTATAGGCGGAAGTATGAGAGGACATGTGTTTAGGGGTACATTGTGGTAACCATGATGGTCTCAGCACGCCTAGCTGATGAAAAAGAGATATTGGTTCAATTTTGGGAAATATTCTAGTTGATATTTATGAGAAATAGCGTATGTAAATCACCATTTGTATCAGCCCACATGTCGGCTACTAAACCCAATGTTTACTACGAGCAATTGCCCATTTTGAGTCAATTTACTCATCTTCAAATTGTTGGCAACAATCTCCAATGAAATTGTAACCATAATTATCATCAGATATGATTTTAATAATTACAATTAACCATTCAGTCAGTTATTATTGACACCTAGATAACATAATTAAATTGCCATCCAAAGCTTAATCAATAAGCTAGATTAAAATATGCAAACTATTAATTTAAATAGATTAAAGCTTAATTAATCCCAAGCTGGATAATGTGGTCATATAAAAGTCCCACACATCCCACCACTTGACCAGATTATCAGCTAAAAATGTTTTCTTCCAATACTTCACGCTAGAAGTAAATCTTGGCCAATCTATCTGAAATGGGTGCCTCTCTTTTATGAGTGATGTCATGAGCTGCCTGAAGAGGTATCCTTTCCCTTCCTGCCAGGTATAATACCCCATGTCAACAAGATTAAGTTATCTCATCTGCTCTCCCCACAATGGCACCTTTTTGAAGAAGAAATAGGGGTGGCCGTTTCCTCAATAACTTCTTGGCCTTTAATTATAATTTCCCTTTCCATTGAGTCCAATAATAAATCATTATTTGACTTGGATCCATCAATTCTAAATTCAGGGGTTACTCTTGAGCCCAATAAATCAATTCTCCTTGTTTAGATCAATCATTTCTGTTTGAGTTGGATATTCTCCCCAAATTCCTTTTTCAGATCGACCAATTTATCAACCAAAAATCTTGTCTACTGAATTGACAATTGGTAATGATGAGCATGTTAAGCTTCTGTATCGGTAACTTAAGGGAAATTGACTGAAGCTCTTATCATTTCTTTTGCTTCTCTAACCTTTATAATTTGCTCAACTGAAATACTGCAACTTTAAAGCCCACCACGCTAATATCCCTTCTGGTTCTTTAAGATTATGGAGCCAACAAAGAGAGGCGTGGTCAGTTATGACCTTGAAATGTGTTCCATGGTTATAAACTCAAAATTGCTTGCAGGCATATATAACCACAAGGCACTCTGTTCCATAACTGTATAGTTCCTTTTAACCTTTGACAGAGTTCAGCTGACATATGCAACAGGGTGTTCATCCCCATTTTCGTCTACTTGGCTAAGGATGGCTCCTATTGCCATCAGTAATGCATTCAATTAAATAATAAATGGTTTCTCAAAATCTGGATTTTTAAGATTGGACTCATTGTCAAATGTATCCTCAATTAATCAAATGCGATTTGAGCCTCATAATTCCAGACAAATCCCTTTTTTGGGTCCTTCAAAAGATGGAAAAGTGGATCAGCTATTTTTGCAAAATCCTTAATGAATCAGCCATAGTAGCCGACCATTCCAAGAAAGACTTAATTATCCTGAACACTCTTTGGGATGACATTTTTCTAATCGCTCCTACCTTCTGTTCTTGGGGCTTGAGTCCCTATGCATTGATTACAAACCCCAAATACTCCAATTCCTCTTTGAAGAAATAACACTTTCTTGGCTTTATTTTGAGATTTGAAGAATCCATTCACTTGAATACTTCCTCAAGGTGGTTTAGGTAATTGGTGAATGTCAGCTAAACACATTTATATAGTCCAGTTAGACAAAGAAACAGGACAGCTTCAGATCCAATAAAATCGTGTCCATTGCCCACTGGAATGTCGCTGGGGCGTTACACAAGCCTTGAGGCATCCTCGTTGGCTGGTACAACCCCTGTGCTGTGATAATACCACATTTTTCTTGATTCTTCGGGGCATATCTATCTGTCAATAACTGGAAATTAAGTCCATGGCGGAGAAAAACTTGGCTCCTCCTAACCAGTACAATGCATCATCAATTCTCAGCAGGAGTACAAGTCCTTTTTTGTGATTTTGTTCATTTGACGGTAATCAATTATAACTCAATTTGATCCATCTTTCTTTTTAACAATTAATATAGAACTCGCCCATGGGCTGGACGACGGTATAAGCATTCCATGCTCTATGAGTTTTTCAATTTCTTCAACAACAACTGCCTCTGCTGCTCTAGACCTTCGAATAGGCCTCAATCAAATTGGTCTAGCATCCCCAGTATTGACTTGGTGCAAAACATCCTTTGAACACCCAAGATCATGGTCATCCTGCGCAAAAATAATTTGGTACTTTTCAAAATAAGGCCATACTTCGTCTTTCTGACCCTCCATTAACCCAGCTAACCAATCCCTTTCAATTAGCATGTAGATATTCCCATTGGTCTCCTTTGGTAATCCTAATTCATCTAATTCTCCAAATTCATGGAAGGAACAATTCTCTGATACTGGTTTTAACTGGGCGAATGCAAATACTTGATGCCATTTGACTTTTATTGGAGTTTTCCCAGATTGGCCAAAAGGACATGAATCTATCATGACAGAAGATTAAAATCCCTGGGGCTACCCAAGGCTTGATTCTTGATTGTTGCCAAGGAGCTTTGATTTCTGAGTATAACTTTTCTGGAATTTCCAAAGTCAGTCCAGTCTCCACGATATGTTGCATTCCTGGCTGAATTATGTCATCTTCTTTAGAATGGATTGGGATTCCACGATTTTCATTTACATATTTGGGTAACTTCTGGATTTTCTTCCCTTTCAATTTGTAACCAACAGGTAATATCCCATCCTTATAGACTAAATTGATGAAATTATTTTTCTTATTAAGGGGCGCCTTCCCCTCCTGTTGATAAATCAGAGGCAACGTCTGCCCCAGAATTGTTAAAGTGTCTTCTTCAAAATCACATTTGACCCCATACTTCTGCATGAAGTCAGTGCCAATGAGGATATCATAATCCTGTTTGGCCAGGACAATCGCTGGTGCTGATACAACCAAGGATCCAAACCATAGCGGCAGAGAACTATAGGCCCCACAGGAAGTGGTAGGGTCAGGGCCAGCCATTGCGTACTGCTTCCTGTGCTCTAGATCCAGTTTGGATTTTATTTTCTTCACTAAGTTTGGTGGATAATATATTGATTGGCGCTCCACTGTCAATTATTGCCCTGACGGGGACTTGGTTTACCAAATTATCCATATATTTGCACTTGGAAAAATAAGATAAGCTATTGTTTACTGCATGTATGAATGATTCGTTGGACAAATCCAGGGTATGAATTAATTGAGCTGATATCTCAGGGAACATTTCTCAAATTGTACCAATTGGAATTAATACATTGACTTCGTCTAACTTGGCATTCAATAAATTGGTCTCATATTCAGAATTTTGGACTTTCTCCACTATTTGTTGGGCATATGAAAGAGCTGCTTCTTCTACAATTTTGGAGGCAATTCCTTTCAATTTTGATCTTGTTATAGCGTTTACATCTATATAGACAATTTGATGAAGAGGATCTAACTCAGGCTCATCCACAAATAGATCCAATTTTTCCAATTTATATAATTTATCTGGGGGAACTTAATTACCTGAAGTTCTAGATTGTCCCTCATCTAGACCGTATGGTCTTTTCCCTGTTCATTGGAAATTTTCTTGTTTCTCCTTGTGCTGGACTAAGTTAACCTGATCTTTTGATTTGCATTGTCCACAGCTATTGGCGAAATAACCAGGCTGTCCACACTTATTGCAAGTTAACTGAGACTTGTTGATTGGTCTAGATCCTTAATACTGTTTTTCTTAATTCTCACGATTGTTGAAATCTCTGAATTTGTCAGGGAATAGTCCTGGACCCTTATTATTATTTGACTGGTTATTCAGTTTTTATGTCTGATTTGGTGCTTTGAACGTTGCTGACAAGACCTTTAGATGTTCTATCATTTGAGAAATGGTGTATTTGCTAGTAAGAGTGATTGACATCAATCAGTGCAATTTCTGGTGAGGACGCAATGCGTTCTGCATCGCAATCCTTCCATCAAAATTGGTCATCATATTAGCCCCACTGAGAATTTGTGCTTCCTCATAAAAACAATCACAAATGCAGCCACTGTTTTATCTTTCTTAAACTGAATTCCCATAAATTCTTTCTTCCGGGCTGACATCTTATCTGGACTACCAAATACTTTCAGAATTGCCTCCTTTGCCTCCTTATAGCTCCAGTTCTCCCCACAAAGATAAGGCAAAACTAGATTTTGACAGGAAGTATCAAGGCAATTTATAACAGTGACAGCTTTCTGTCAGTTAATATAGCCATACATGGTCATAACAAATAAACTGGAGAAGGCAGGAGCATTATCCTGATGGAAAATGGGTAACTTTGGAGTGCTCTTAAAATCTTCAATGATGATTGGTGCGGTATTTCAAATTGGAATTCAGACAGACACTGAAGTTGTTTCAGGTGTAACTTTAGAAAGTGCCGCAATAGCTGGGGGCATTTCCTAACAGGTTGGGTTATGCTGTCACCACAACTTTCTACTTCAATAGATGCTGACTCATCCTCAAATAAATTTGCCTCATGGTACTCATCTCATGAGCAAATACATTTAGAATCTTCAAGGTCATCAAATCGTTTAAGGATTTTTCCTCCCAAGCCAAACGTTTTCATTCATTTTCCTGAAGTTAATGATTTTTATTGATTTCCCCCTATAAAGTGGCTTTCAAGGTTTCAATTTTCTTCTGCAATGTGCCTTCTCATTTTTGGATATTGAATAAATGTTCATATAGTTCTTGTTTTCCTTTTCATATTTAAACATTTTGTCATCTAATTTGATGACTTTAAGCTTCAAGGAATCTAATTTTGGATTGAGTTACCATTCTAATGCATTCTTATTGACAATTTCTATCTCTGTATGAAGATTTTCAATTTCAGCTCTCATTTCCTCATTGAGATTTTTTTTATTTTCTCTTCATGTTTTTGACGGTATTCTTAATATCCTGTCTCCCCTTGATTAAATTGAGCATGACCGTGTGGGTTTCAGTGTTTGCAGCAGCCATTGGCACAGCTGCCTCCTGAGCTCAAATCAAATCAGCGATATTTGATTCAGCTAATCAGCAGTGTTTATCCATATCATGCTTTCATTGGTAATTGAACCGAATTTGGTTGATAACTCTTTTACTATTTCCTAAAGATTAGTATTCTTCTTGGTCACCAGATTCTATATTTGGGTGTTTGATTGCTGAACACACTGTGATGTGGAATCCAGGCCAGCGCGAATCTGCTGAAAACTGACATCTAGTTGTCACATTAACGCCTGCTGCTGTACACTGTTGTTTTTTGTGTACTCAACTAGATCATCAATCACTGCCTGCTGCCATACTTGGATAACTCTCATGTTTTGTGTAGTTGGCTGCACATACCTGATAATATAATCACCAATGTTACCAATGCTTCACAAATATCCCACTAAGGTCAAAGTGTTCATATTGAGGAAATTTTCAAAGTGTCATCTTTGCTCTTCCTGATTGGTTGTGTGGTGGAATAATCCACAGCTTTGATCAAGAGTATTGGTTGAAAAATTTGATTTCCTCTCATCAGGATATCACAAATACTGGATAAATTTTCTTGAATTTTCTCTGAAGGTGGTTCATAGATTGTTAAAGCTGTCAGGAAGATGGCAAGTAGAAAATAGACTGGCCTACCAGCCTGAATGCTGGAGCATCCAAGTGGTGGACCAGAATGCCAGGGGCACTGCTGCTGGTATGACAGTTATGGAACTGGAAGGGAATTTAAATCTCAACCGATAAAAAATGGAAATTTGGGGGATGGTGTTTTTTATTGGGAAATTTAAGGGAAGAGAATCGACCAACAATTTTCTCAGGGCGATGCGCCCAATTAAATAGTCATCAATTTTGGGGAGGGAAAATAAGTTGGGATTGGGTTCCACAAATTCGACCTAAGTGGTGAACTATTTGGGAATATGTGGGTTAGTTCCCTAGGGACTGACATTAAAAAATTCAGCGGCGAGCTGAGTTTTGGTTGGTTTGACCTAAGAGGTGAACTATTTGGGAATAGGATGGGGGAAGATTTTTGATCATTGTGTAAACAGAATTTGCAACCGTCAGGTGTTCTGACCAATAGCTCAGCCTTCATTTCTTTTCGACCATTTGAAATCTGATTATCCAGCTGATTGCCGCTCAAATTAGTTGCAATTAATTTCATTTTGGTGATCTCGGCGCAGATTTTAATAATTCATCATGACAGTTCTGCTGAGGAGAGTGCAAGTACCAAAAGTGGGATCCAAAGCTTCAAGACTTTTTCCAGCACTCATCTACCACGCGAGTGAGATCACCCTGGGTAATGGGGGTGTGGCCATCCTCTTTGGTATTTTCTTGCTCAGGAACAGAAGGTTGGCCCAATTAATGCCCAACGGATGTTCCTCAGGACTTACATTACCCTTTCCTTTTTCCAAGAGAATAGCCTTATCACTGGGAAACTGTCTGAGAGCCACCTTCTTGTGCGCCTTGGGTGACTTGATCACCATTACTGACGTAGGTTTTTTTTTGGGAAAATGGGGAAGATCGGGGGGAGATGTGGGATATTTCATCCAGGTTCATACAATTCGCACAATCGCGCATCTTGCCCCAACTGTTCTTATGGAAGGAATGTCACAATTTTGGAATGCCAGGATAATTTCTTCCTTGGCCTCTTCCCCATTTGTGATGATAATCAGTTCCATAGAAATTGGTCCTTTGAAGGGCAACAGCCAGGAAACTACTGGGCTTTGGAGGACAAACTCATTGCAAGTTGAGATGTCAGACTCTACTGACATGGGCAAGGTAGCCATGGCAACTATGGGGCATGGTTTTCCTTTAGTTTTTGAGTGGGATGGGGCTAGTGTGGGCAGGGATAATTTTCTTTATGACCTGATTCATTTGGAAAGAAAAAGCCATTGCTTCATTAGTATCTGCAAGAAAGGTGGAAATGGTGGAGATTGATGGTTAGTCAGTTATGTCAGGCAGAAGGCAAGTAAAAATAGACTGGCCTACCAGCCTGAATGCTGGAGCATCCAAGTGGTAGACCAGAATGCCAGGGGCACTGCTGCTGGTATGACGGTTATGGAACTGGAAGGGAACTCAAATCTCAACCAATAATAAAATGGAAATTTGGGGGAGGGTGTTTTTTATTGGGAAATTTAAGGGAAGAGAATTGACCAACAATTTTCTCAGGGCGATGCACCCAATTAAATAGTCATCGATTTTGGGGAGGGAAAATAAGTCGGGATCAGGTTCCACAAATTAGTTCAAAGTGGTGAACTATTTGGGAATATGCGGGTTAGTTCCCTAGGGACTGACATTACAAAATTCATGACGAGCTGAGTTTCAGCTGGTTCGACCTAAGAGGTGAAATTTTTGGGAATAGTTGGGGGAAGATTTTCGTTCATTGTGTAAACAGAATTTGCAACCATCAGGCGTTCCAACTGATAGCTCAGCCTTCATACCTTTTTGACCATTTGAAATCCAAGTATCCAGCTGATTGCCGCTCAAATTAGTTCCAATTAATTCCATTTCAGTGATCTCAGCGCAGATTATAATAATTCATCATGACAATTCTGCTGAGGAGAGTGCAAGTACCAAAAGTGGAATCCAAAGCTTCAGGACCATTTTCCAGTGCTCATCTACCACGTGAGTGAGATTGCCCTGGGTAACGGAGGTGTGGCCATCCTCTTTGGTATTTTCTTGCTCAGGAACAGAAGGTTGGCCCAATTAACGCCCAGCGGATGTTCCTCAGGACTTACAAAAGCATTCCCATTCACTTTAATTGTTGATAGATGAATATATTGGGGATGCACCGGCATACCCATCTCTTATTGAATGTTTCCTCCCTAGGCTGCTGATGATCCTAACTCCTCTTTTCTTTGGTGCTCCATATTATTTAATAATTTGGTGTTATTAATTTCATATAAACTTGACTTGAACCCTGTAGTGAGCGCCACGTGTAAAAACCATGGGGGTTTTCACTGGTGCACAGGTTCGCTTAACTACTGACTGGGAATCAATAAAAACTTGCTAATTGTATAAACACAATTAGCTTAGTTGAGCTCAGATAAATGGGTAGATTCAGCCCTACTCTGGCAGATAATATAATTGACTTCAGCCTCACTCTAGCAATATAAGAATTTAAGTAACTTTGGCCTCACTCTGGCAAGATATAATGATTTAGTGACTTCAGCCTCACTATGACGTTGACACTAAGATAAGGACTCTCTTCACAAGAAGCAAATAAACTACAAGATATAATGAATATAAACTTATAGGTCTAAGGTGTTTATATTAATAAAATGAGGGAATATTTATAGGCGGAAGTATGAGAGGACATGTGTTTAGAGGTATATTGTGGTAACCATGATGGTCTCAGCATGCCTAGCTGACGAAAAAGAGATATTGGTTCAATTTTGGGAAAAATTCCAATTGATATTCACGAGGAATAGCATATTTAAATTGCCATTTGTATCAGCCCACATGTCAGCTACTAAACCCAATGATTTCCCATGAGTAATTGCCCATTTTGAGTCAATTTACTCATCTTCAAATTGTTGGCAACAATTTCCAATGAAATTGTGACCATAATTATCATCAGATATGATTTTGAGAATTACAATTAACCATTCAGTCATTATTATTGACACCTAGATAACATAATTGAATTGCCATCTAAAGCTTACTAATAAGCTAGATTAAAATATGCAAACTATTAATTTAAATAGATTAAAGCTTAATTAATCCCAAGCTGGATAATGCGGTCATATAAATATCCCACAGGTTATAATTTGAGTAAAACTTCAAAAGTATCATCTGGTATCTGCATGATGATCGACTTAAATGATACCAAGTCTTATCTAAATGGGTCATTTTTAGTACTTTTTTTGCCCATAAAAATTATGCTAAAAAGCAATCATAAATCTGGATTTTCTAACCAATGAGGAGCCTCCCATTCAGATAGTCTCCCCTCTAATATTTTCTTGTTCCTTTACCTTATGGAAATTATATTGTTTCTAGTAACATGCTAATACTCAAAGTTATTTAAAAAAAGTTTCTCCTTTTATGCTATATCTCCATTATGGTGATATTGCTTCAATACGTCCCTTCATTTCTTACCATAGGTGAATACTCTAATTGCTGAGAACTAAGTGAGACTTGGCCACCCTTAAAGTAAATAATACTTATAAAAATTCTTAAACTTAAAATCAAGTATAGACTGTCAGGATTCTTGGGAACATCACCTTATAGCCTCTCAAAAACAGAAGCCCTACAGGCTGGTGCTCACTAAAGGGGACACATTCATCAGTTTACAACGCCTGCATTTAATTGATTGCACCATGGAAGATAATCACTTTATATATTGTACCTGCCAGGTGCACAATGGAAATCGTAAAGATGATGACCAAATGGGATGGCTGCTCTTAGTCACATTTAAAGGAGTATAAGACACTCATTGAAGATCCCAAAATCTCGGTGTCTAACCTGGATGTTCACTGAAATGGGCAGAGACTTAACTCAAGGAAGCATAACCCCAAGAGAAAGAGAACGCAAAAAAAGCATGTGTCATGGACAGGTCTCTAATTAATCTATATGAATTTAGTGCTCTCCCAAAGACATATGGTTCAAGTTTAAATCTATCCCAGTACATCATGCAGTTTTTACATTAAGCTCTATATCATATAGTGCACCTATTAAGATTACATAACAAGAATCTCCATCATCACATCAATACCTAAGGGGCTTTGAGAGTGGTCTATGAACAAGTACATAATTTAGCACTTTAAATTATAGGGGACATGCACCAACAAGTCAAAGAAAAACGTTGCTATATCATACAACTTCATAATTAAATGTGGACCATCATTTCTGAATTTATAAAGTGTGTGGATAAAGCTATGAAACTGCTCTTAAAGGACAAAGTGGAGTCTAATGAAAGTTTTAAATATCTACTTTACAGTTTAGCCCATAAGCTCCAACAGAAAGGCTCTGAAGCCTGAAGTAAGATGACAGCACACGTTTCTATTAGCCGTCATGATGATGAAGAAGAACAGATTAAGCTCCTTGAGTCTTGATTTTAGCTCGTCCTAAGATGAAATGATGAGCTTTTCAGCTCACCAAACCTCAGAGTCTCAGTCAGTATCTTAGAACCTTATTTCCCAAGTATCCTGTGTTGTAAAGGATCTGGTATGCTGTGTTCTCAGTTGACTACCAACTCTATTGATGAGCAACTCAACAAATTGGAGAGCGATATAAGGTTTATATCAATTAGCCAGGAAGACATTAACTAAATTTATTGTCACTATAATTAAGTTGAGTAAGGCTGAATACTATCATGGTAGATTAAAAAACATGACAGAAAAGCCTTATAAAAGCACTGAATGCCAAGAGATGAAGTAAGACTTTAACTGGCGCATTGGAGTATTAAAATACAAGAATGTACTCTTTCAACCTTTCTGCTCTACCGCTTGTCAGCAAATCAATGCTTTGATATCCACTTTTATAACCTGGAGAATGATAAAGTTCTTTTTATAGACACATTAGCTTGCTGGATGACACACTAAGGCTTACAATTAAAAAATTGGGGCAGCATCTTAACCCACTACACGATCAAATTTGCTGACTCACTCAGCAAGTTGAGGAGAGCGATACACGTACTGAAGACTCTGAGATAGAAGTTTATGGAGTACACGTTGTCACAAAATTGGAAGCCAATAACTCTTAATCTACATTCAAGGACAAATTAAGTCCTAGATAAAATATTGCACATTCTTTTAAGTCTATGAGGCCACAATGAAAGGTTAACATATCAAAAAATGGGTAGGCAAATTTTATCTTATTTAAGTCGCATAGTGAAGGAGGTCATGGTATCACACATAGACAACTGGAATACTTGGGGATGGATGAAAGAAGTTCTTATCAAGGAATTGAATAAAGAAGCTTAAGTATGAAGAAACATGCCTTAATAAGGATTGCGCTACGCTAAACTGAAACCCTATCCAAATTCACAGATTGCTTTTATATATTGAGCTTAACTCTGATAACCTAAAAATGCTCACACTTGGTGATCCCGTAGCTTTGTTATTGCTGGTTTGAATAGTAATCCTAATTTAGCCATGCATGTAACTTTGTTAAAACGAAGTATCAATTCTGTCCTAGACATCCAAGAAGCTTTTCTTATAAATGGTTGATATACAAAAGCCAGAAACCACCCGGAAGGCTCCTACTAAACTCAGAGTTTATAACAAGGAGGAAATAAACTAAAGAAGGTGGATAAGCTCAAGTGCAACTATTGTAAGAAGAATATAACACCAAAGATGGACGCATCAAGAAGAACCCTGCCCTTTCTGGGCATGGTAAAGTGAGGTTGACTTAGGGTCAGATAACTCTATAGTCAACCAGCGTAAGATACTTTAACACATTGACAATTGAACACCTCACAGCATTGAGAATATTGTAAGACGACTCTAAAGGAGGTTACAAAAATAAAGGTTTTATTTTAGGTATACTCACGGAGTTTTTCATCCCAGATTGCTTAATAGTTAAAACATTGATGACGCCCAAGTCCCAGAAAACATAATACCTCATTCAAGTCTTTGGGTGTCCAAGAATGATTGATACATCCAGTGATGCTGACCTGACCTTGCCATACTGATTTAAACCATCTTGAGTATATAAAGTATTGTGTAAATCAAGAAAGAGTATCCTGAGAATGCAAGAAAGCTCAATGCATTGTTATTCCTTTAAGAGGTTTTAGACTCCTGCCAAAATTTAAAGAAAAATAACAAAGTAGTAGTGGTGATTCATAAGGTCTGAGTAATGGTTTACTTGAATATAGGACAGTAAAAATTGGAATCTCATCCCAGCTCATCAAGAGACTAAACTCACCCCAGACATCAAGTACACCAGGAGTGTAGCACTGCAGGTCCAAACAACGCTAAAGCAAAGGGTGCATAGTATTCCTTGCCAATAAAAAAAGAAAATTAGTTTTCTCAGCTCTTACAATCGCATTGGACAACAACCAGTATGACATACTTATTGGGATGCAATTTATAAATTGATAAGAAGGAGTTATCAATATAAAGAGAGATTATTTCTATTGAAATTATAAAGTTTCCCTTGTGCTGGATAATAAATAAACAGCAAGAAGGAGTACTATTTGCTTGATTGAGTACCCTGCTTCTGCTTTGTCCTTTATGTTATTTTAATCTTATAAAAAATACAAATAAGCTCCCAATTCAGCAGATGCAGCAGATTACATGTCATTCTATGTTACTAAGGAGTAGAAATTAAACCAGGTTAACAAAGAGTGGTTTCTACCAACATAACTTGAAGATACCCCCAAACTGCTACCACAAATCAAGCATTGGCGAAGTTAGCGTATTTGAACCAAGAATATCACCAAGTTCCCTTGATCCACTTTTGAGAGGATAATCAGGTTAATAATTGCTAACCTAACAAGTTGCAAACTCTTAGTCAGAAACACCAGGAGATTGAGAATAAACAATTAACTCAAATTGAAGAAAATAAAAAGGTACATTCTATTGTTACCTAACTTAATTTATACTACCTATTTATTATTTATGACATACCTTAAGTCCAAATATCTGATAAGTAAAAGCAGAAGATACCTTTGAAGGTGCATCAGCTACTTAAAGATTATCAAGATGTTTTCTCCACGTCAGATGTTGATTATGGTCATTAAAAGAACTGTATACACAGCATTGAAGTAGGAGGTATAAACTTAATACAATCAAGACATATAGGAAGTCAAAGGTAGAGGAGCAGTACATGAAGACTGAGATTAAGCAACTATTGGATGCCAGCTTATTTGTGAACTCCCAGAGTCCATGATCATCCCCACTGTTATATATAAAGAAGATAAATGGTGTTCACAGAATAGGATAATATTACAGGAAGTTAAACAGCCTAACAAAGAAGGATAGTCATCCCATTCCACACATTGATGATGCTCTACCTGACTCTCCAGCCTGAATTTTTTCTACACAATGACCTAGCTAGCGGTAATGATATATGAATTTATTTCCAGAAGAATAAGAAAATCTCGCCTTATTATGAACAGAAGGATTCTTTTTACCTACCTGTCTCACCCAGGAATTTTTTAATGCGCCTGACTTGTTCCAATGGGTGATGGATCACATCATGCAAGATCTTAAATTAAGCTGCATGATTGTTTAATTAGATGACATAAAGGTGTTATCAAATTCTAGACTAAAAAACTTGAACAACTCAAATTTTTTTTCAAAGATTTGAAAACAACAGCAAAGTTGATCAAACGAAGTGTACCTTCTTACAAGAAGAACTAAATCTTAGTCATGTCATATCTTTAGAAAGGGATTTAACCCTTATATGATAAGGTTGAAGCAATCTCCAAGAAACCTAGGAAAAAGAGTCTAAGATATGCATGTATTCTTAGAAATTATGGGATATCACCAACAATTTATCCTTAATTTATCTCAAATCGCTGAATCTCTTGTCAGTCTACTTTTCAAAAATATACCTTTTGTGTGAAGAGTATAAAAAAAACCGCGTTTGAGCCATACAGAATCTCTTAAAAAGAAGACCAATTTTGTGACATTTGGAATACAGGAAGCCTTTCATTATTTTTACAGACGCCTCCAATCTAGTCATAAGGACCATTTATCACAACTGGATGATGAAAGCATTAACCAAGTGTCCTAATTTAGCAAGACACTTTCGCTGTGTAAACTTATGAAAGCTGATTACACAATTAACTCTCAGTATTGAGTACCAAATGTAAGCTTTCAGCTTTGTGGATCGCTTTAGCTCTCAAAACTACTACACAGGTTCTGATGTGCAACCAATAGTTGAAGATATAGCATGATAAAATTTTTTTGTGAAAATTGTGATACTAAAAAAGACTAATATCCAGCTGAATTTACACTGCCAAATGTATTCCTTCTGTTTAGGTTTATTATCAGGATAGGTACTGGGAACCTTCCTTTAACCCACTGTGAAGGTTCTGATAAACTAACCAGACATCAAGGAAAATCCTATTATTTCAAATCTTCCTCTAGAGTTGGCAACGTCTGGTCTAAAAGATCTCTTTCCTTTTAAGAGAACATAACCTACTACCATCAGGTTCAGAGGACCTCATGGGAACTTCCCACTTCCACCTGATGAAATTTAACCTACTAGGTTTAGAGATTCTCTCTTCATCTCTTTAAGCAGGAAGCGCTGAGAATGCCAGATAATTTGAAGAAAACGATATATGAAATAAATATCTTCAGAAAGCGTCTAAGTATCTTGATTTCAATATACTTTACTTAATAAAATACAAGTAAATTTACAGGGGAATTTGGCGCCCACCACTTCTGTTGGCGCCCCAATTAGAAATGGCAGCCATCACTGAAGAACAAACCCTCTACAAATCACTCATGACAAATGAGGCATTTACTCATCCGTCCACCTAGTTGATATCCACCACTGGATAGATAATGATCCACCATGGGTTGGGTTTGGAGGTAGCATGTCCCAAAGCCCTCATCCAACCCCAGCTTATTAACCCCATTACAAGCAACCTGCTTAGGGAATAGGACCTTTCACCCATTAACAGTAAGTCATGTTGCCTAAAAGGTTAAACTGCAAGTTGCTGTCAAAAAAGCGTTGTCATAGCCCAGCAACTAATCAATATACCCTTAATTGATTGGTAAAAAACTCCAATCAACTCTACAAGACAATTAAAGTAACAATTATTAAATCAATAGATGAACTATTTGTTTATTGTTAGGGATAGTCCCTAACAAAACATTTGTAATCTGGAAGAACAAATTCTGGAGAAATAGTTAATATCTGTTAAGGCTTCTCACCAAGCAATAGTTTTCATATACAATGATGACTCCCATATCCACTAAAGGGTTTTGTCCCCAGTGGATCAGCAAATATACTTATAATCTGATCAGTAAGATAATATGGTCATATAAAAATCCCACACAATGGCTGAGCACAACTACAGTGTCATGGGGAAAGAATGGCTATCAGTTCTGCTTTTGTTGAAACACTTCCACCTTTCCTGTATAGTAAAAATTTACATAGTTGTTACAGATATGCTTCTTTGAAGTGACTAAAGAATTTGATAGATCCTTTTTGAAGACTAGCCCTATGGAATCCTAAATTTCAGTACTATGACATATGTATTATCAAATGAGATGGGATGAGACACATAAATGCAGATGTACTAATTATATTGCCCTAATAGATTGGATAACAGTGAGGATGAATGGTTACAAGTCTTACTCATGAAGCAAGTCTTGTGGTAGGATGAAAATGAACCAGTTCAGAAGGATCTAAAAATCCATTGTGAAGTAACAATGTTCTTAATGGGTTATCAAACAATAATGTTGAGACAAACTGGTTACCTTATCTATGACATTCAGAGTGGATAAAAGTTACAATGAAAGCCCACAATACCCTAAAAACAATCAGGAAAAAGAAAACTTAATAATGAATAAAGAATCAATACTATTGGGAAGGAATACTGGACTCTGTAGTAGAAGGCTTAGATTGTAACATAACTAGTCAAAAATACCGCATAAGGTTAAGTGCAAGTATCATTTAATGTTTCCTCAGCAGCCATTTAATACTATCAGTTTAAATGTTATAGCCACTTCCTAAAATGACAAAAGGAAATTAATATACTCATAGGAATCAATCACTTCACAAAATAGGTCAAAACAAAGACATTACCATGCAAACATTCAAAGCCACCGCCAACTTCCTATGTTAGTATATATTTACTTGGCATGGTTGCCCGTAAGTATTGCTATGTGATAGCAGGAGTAACTTTTACTTATAAGAATTGAATAGTTTTTAGCAACTAGCATGGCAAAACAACAACTCTTCTCAGCGCCATACAATCCTTAAAGATATGTAAATGAAGAACGAGCAATTGGAACGCTAGTTTCCATATTGAGAAGAATGGGTACTTCCAATACCTTGCATTATGACCTATATATCCCAAGTTCATTGATGGCTTATTGGATAAGTTTCCATAACATAATCAGAATCTACTCCATTCAAGGCTTTATACAGAAAACCTGTTATTTAGGCCCTATTGGCATAAGGTTACCAGTGATAGCACCAAAGGGTTTGCAAATGTGTTTAGAAGACTAGCACAAAAAAGTTCAATTACAGTCTGATGCAAAGATGAATCAGGCTAAAATGTCTACAAAAGAAGTCCAGTTAGTAAATGCAACCCACCAACTTTACCTCTTTTAAATTTCTGATTTAGCTTTTTAATACTACAAAAGCATAGTACCTCATGGAGGAAAATTATATTCTATCTGGGAAGGACTATATGCTATAATCTACAAGCTCAGAGATGAGTAAAAAAACAGATCTTTTAAAACTGGAGCTACCATCAACCATGTACATAGTTGATTCTTACTTTAATAAAACCTTCCAATATTTTTAAGGGGATAATGTCAGCTACCAGAGTATTGGGCATAAAAAGAATTATAAAAGTGAACAAACCCTCTGAGAGAATTAACATTTAGGCCCATAAAAGGATTAGGTGAACCCATCAACTTTTATATAGATAATTCAAGATAAGTAAGGCTCAATTTTTATACTAGGAAAACTCCTTCTGTCTAACTTGAGCCAAATTTCCATGGGATAATATCTTCTTAGTCAAAGTAATGGATCATTGAATGTGTGATGACTCTTAATTGGATGGCTTATGAAATGGTAAAATAAGCTATACCTTCAAAAGGTTACAAATCTGGAATATGATAATAATTGATCTAAGTTACCAAGCATTATTTAAAATTTATCATTTAAAGTCCTTTTGCTGCCAATAAAAATTATGCTGCAAAGTCATTCATAAATCTGGATTGCTACTTAAAGAAGAGCTTCCCATTCAGATAGTCTCCCCTCTTAAGTTTTATTAATTCTTTACTTTATGAGGATTATATCGTTTTTTAGTAACATATAAATATCCCAATTATTTCCTAATTGAGTTACACCTTTTATCTTATATCTCTTTAATGTTGACTTTACTTCAAAATTTCCCTTGCATCCTACCATAGGATGAATATTCTACTTGCCAGGACCTAAGCGAGACTTGGCTCTCTTAAGATGAATAAAAAACTTGTAAAAGTTTTAGACTAAACCAATTATTGACTGTCAAGTTTCTGGAGAACAGCACCATCAATTCTATTAAAAACATAAGCCCTAAAGCCTGCAACTTTTTTATATAAAATATTCATATGCAGCAAATTTAAGCATTTATGAGCCAAGGAAACTCCCTAGACATATTGATAAACTGGATTTTAAAAAATGTTCACAGAAGACCAACACTCAATTTGGAGTTCAGATTTTGAAACTTTTTTTTGGATTAATTAGCTTGTTTCTCAGGTTTCAAATTAGAGTTCTAACATGATCCTAACTCCATTATTGAATTTACTCTAAAATAAATTTTATTGAAGCTGACCCCATGACTTCCTATTTGAACCTTTCCTGATCTATCAATTCCCTTTTACAATTAAATTTTACAGTAGTTAATAATCCTAATAACTAGTGCACTACTTCATTTTTGAATAAAGTAATTCAAATAGTAAAATTACTCACATACTTTATATAAAGGATTCCCTTATCTTTTAATTTTGTTATATAATTGTGTAGATCTTTAACATAGTCTTACCTATACTAAAGGAAGAACTTTACCATATAGTTATGCTATATATTGTAGTGCAAATTTTTTCCTGTCCAACCATAACATGTGCAAGTAGCAAGTAAAGTGACCTCTTGCTACACAAGTGGTTCTCACTACATGGACTGTAGTAGAGAAGAATATGAATCTTAAGAAAACCCTTATGATGGACCCAAATCAGGAAGAGGAGAACGGTGAGAACTGCACTCCGTCTTTTTCTATCTTAATCCTTATACTCCTAGTACACTGGCATTAGAGGGAGTTAGATTCCATTATTCTCCCTAATTTAAGAACTTTAGAGACATATGTGTTCACCGTGGTGCAGCTGAGACAGATTGTAATTATGTTACTTTAGCAAATACTGGCTCTTTGTCCATAATCAATCTTATCTAGTATATGTTTTGTTCTATTATCAGTAGAATCTGGAACAACTGATCCAGTTATATGAGATTTTTGGTCTCTTAGTCATCATAAATTATTACAACAAGCTAATAGTTTACCCAGATGAGGTAATGCCTCTCTGGATATGTTTAACCCAAAAACAAGAACTTCTAATTGCCATTTTTTGTTATAAAGCCCTGAAAAGAAGAATTTACTAGAAACCAACTAAATTGAGGAATCACTTCAGGACCTGAATAGGCATCAAAAGCCAGTCAACAAAGTGGTCGACAGGTTTTAACAAAAACTATAACCCTAGTGTCCAAATTTCACAGCGATTTTGTAAACCTATTAATCAATTAAATCAGAACGTGTTGGCTATAGGATAATAAGCCATGGAAAACAGAGGGAGTTACCAATGAATTGATTCAGGGGATAACTTGACTCAGAGAGGATTTCAAATGAAGCCGTGTCACTATAAGAGATATAAGTCATTAGGCTGAGGGAATTGAGGCACTCAACCAATAAAATCAACGCAAAAAGGGGGTTGTTGAACAGCGCTTAAGAGTCAACATCAAGTCCACCAACTACCTCCTGTCCAAATTACAACAAATCAGCAATTAACAAACAGCCATGCAACAAGATATCAATGAAATTAGAGGATTAGTCCAGATGCTACAACAAGAGATTAATATTCTTCAGTAAACAACAAGCTATGGAGTCATGTCCATGAACTTTGTAACATGTAAACTGCTCATAAAAGTGAAGTAGAGTTATTCATGCTAGTGTGCATGACATTCAAAGAAGCCGTATGGGTTTATGGCAGTTAAGCAGCAATGAATTTGAGAAATAAGAGAACTGTAACATTTAGTAATGCAAATTGAAGGTGATTTACAGGATGGTAGATGTAGATGTAGAAATCAGACCCTTCCTCCTGCATTTTAAAGCTAATTAGGGAGGGTTACGCGGAAGAGAAGGTTACCAAAAGAACCAATGTATCACCCACCCATTATGTACCCCACATTATTCACTTTAACTTATTCTATGAAGACCCAGTCCATGAACAGAGTCAACCTCGTTCCAGAAATCCAGAACTCTGGGTCAGCGCTTAGCCAAGGACGTACAGATCATAAATTTTCTATTCAGGAGTCCGAAAACTATCCATTTTTCTTCCTAAATTTGACAAGCACAAGAATGCGAAATTGTTCTTTAAAAATGCTAAAGATGACTATGCATGGAGCTCATGATTACTTGAGCCACTATTATGATTAATTGTTTAGATGACCAGAGTTGAGTCTGATCATGTTTTCTATACCTGGGGAACATTGGACCTTCGCTGATGTAGAAACGCGGTGTTGCTTGAGTATAAAAGCCCTGAATGCATAGAAACTCAAAAGGCTGGATTTATGACCATTAAGTTTAATAAGAACATAACCATTAATGGGCTTGCTGAACGTTATATCATAAAGCCCAGGTTTTTTGGGTGCTAAAGCTATATGTGGAATTTTCTTTCAAGATCGTGCTTCAAAATGACATTAAAAAATCAAAATTACTCCACCTCTGCTTCTGGCGCTTGTAAAAAAATAAAGAAACCCAAACATAATTAAATACCAAAAGAAGTGTAAAGTTGTGCTTGAACCGCTTAATGGGGAAGTGTGAACCAACCTACCTCCACATATGAATGAAGGCAGAAGGACCATGGAGAGATTCTCTCCATATTAAGAGAATTTTTGAAATTGCTGCAACATAAGCAAGATAACTTTTAGATCTAAGAATATAAGGGACATTATGCGGCCAGCTGTACCAATCGTCGCCCTGAGATGAACCTTGTGATATATCAAGTGGATGCTAGTCAGGGAAAAGAACCTTGGCAGTAGAAGGGGATGATCTTGTGCCAGTTATTATCCAGTTTTGTCCCATAGTCCGGATAATGTGAATTATCCTACTTGATAACCCATAAGAGCAATCTCAAGGTGTAATCCATCACTAGAAGTCATCAAGCAGCCTTTGATTGAGAGGGACAAGAATTGTCTCCAAACCTTATGCTACAAAAATTGTTGAATATAAGCAATTTGGAGATACTAGAGAATACCAATCCTTACCTCCTTTATGGGGTTAAAGCTACACTACCAATCAAAACCCTGAGCACACACTTCTTCAATATAAGAGAACGGATCAAGGCTATAATTAGTCAAGGTAATACTCCTTCTATTATTAAAGTAAACTGTGATTTACACTACCTTTCTTATTGTACTTATATCAATATCTGTATAAACAAAAGTTTAGGCGCGAGCCATTGTTAACAACGGTGCTCCTGTGAATATATATTCAGTTAGTTTACTAAACGGTTGTGACTATCTCCCAGTGTAACACATCATCAACAATATGGAACAGCTTGCCTAAAGAGTACCACTGGCAAAGGGGTCTATATTATTCTACTAAAGAAATTTTGGCTCTTTGTAGGTTAATGAACCTGATATTGTGCTTCCCAATTATAGCTACTAATTTCTTGTTGGTGATGTCTTTCTTTAATTTTATGGAGTTGTCATATACTATGAGGATAATACTTTTACTATTCTAGGGAAAGCATTACACAAACTATTTGAGGGATAATTGGACTTCCCAAACCAAAGGAATAAATTTTATCATTGTGGTCTATAACGATGGTGTAGTCCCATCTGTTATCAACAAATGGGTCCTAGAATTTCTCACCTCCTGCCACCCTTCTTGAGAATAAAGGCATTCCCCATAAAGCTTCCAAGAATTGAGTTACACACCCTATAGAATAGTCTGTGGTGTCCACTAGAGTGAACTTGGAACTACCTGAAGAATTTCTAAGAGTATCTTCTCTCCTAGGCAGTGGTTCCAGGCTGAACCTTTTGTGGCTCCTGAAATAATATCATCTGTCCACCAGGAAAACTTTGTTTACTCGCTAACCCATCTGATCCATAATATTTGTTAAAAGAGGGCAGAAGATTGCATTTTTGCACCTTACTCCGCTGGCAGAAATTTGGGAAGTTCATGAGAAAAGAAATATAATACTGTTTAATTTACCTGAGCCATATCTACTAAATTGTGTGGCCATTATATGTGAGCAACTCAATGTACTTATTGAAGGTCAGAAAACCCAGGCGATGGCCCTCATACAAAAATACTTTCAAGTATCTCAACGGACGAAAATGATCTTAAATGTTCTTTGGGTTTTTACATTGCGTTGACACTGGGGATGCAAAACCCATTTGATTTGGCTGATATAGAGAAGTAAGGTTACTGATAAGGAGTTGGAGAAGCTCATACATTAAGGAACGATCACCCCCTTTTGCAGCCCAAGGCCAGTCTAGTGTCCATAGTTAAGAAATTGATTTTTCTAATAGAGCTATCATTGATTATTGACATTCTAATAGCATAACTAAAAATAACTTTTATCCTTTAATTCTAATAGATGATGCTCTGTACCATTTAGGAGGAGTTAAATATTCTATTACTTTATAAATCATCAGTGGATAATGGAATATTGACCTACCACCTGAAGACCATAAAAAATGTGCTATTATTACCTCTTATGGGTTGTTTCAACGAACTAAAATACCATGATGACTATGTAACGCGCACCTCCTTCCAGACAACGATGGAAATTATCATGGGGAATTAAAGATTAGCTGCATTTTGGTTTATCTCAATAATACTAAGTCTTCTTGAAAATGTTTACGGACATCTAGTGCATCTGATAGAGGTCTTTCAGATGTTGAACCGAGCTCATTTGAAATCAAGCCTAGCAACTGTCAGTACTTAAATTCCAGATGGTATATTAGGGACACAATGTATAACTCGAAAAATATTCCACAGACTTATAAATTTAAGAACATTACCTTTATGAGAGAACCTGAGAGTAAAAAAGGCATCTAAGTATTCCTCATAATGGTTGGATATTACTGTTAATCCATACTGGGATTTCTGCAACTCACTACGCCTTAATCCACCTACTTTAAGGAAAAAGCAGTTTTTTAATGGTTGCAAAAATTCAGAGACTCTTTCAATATGCTGCATAAAGCTTTGGCAGAAGCCCCTGTTTAAGGTACCCTTTTTTAATCAGCTTCTTTATAGTACAATCTGAACCATCTCTAATGGCTATAGGTTTGGAGATCTCAAAGATAGGGGATGACAGATAGAAGCACTTGCAACTTCTGCAGTAATGCCTTAGATAAGCACAAGCACAATTATTTAGTAATTAAGCGCGATTTGCTATGCTTTCATATACGTTTGTAAACAGTTTTTAAGTCAAAATATATGGGACTAAGTTCAATGTTGTCAGAAACCATGTTTTTTGTAATGGTTATATAATCTCAAGGAACCTAAAGGTCAGTTATCACGAAGGGCCTCAAACTATAGGACTACAACTATGAGATAATTCACCGTTCTGGAAACACTCATCAAAACCCTGATGGGTTTACCAATTTCATGTCATGGCAGCACTCACTCCCTTTACAAATTAACTCTTCAAAAAAATGGAAGCAAAGAAATATGCTGACAAAAAGCATGTATCTCGCCACATCTTGGACTGACTCATTAAAACACTTAGTTTTGGGGTGGACAAATATATAAAATTGTGGGGAGCGTCCAGAGATTATACCCCTGCCCTCAGCCCACCTAGAGATATTCATGCGAGCCCATTGTTCCATAGACCATGGAATTCTTCTTAAGTCCCTAAAACTATTTTAACAGAATTATTATTGGTAGTCCTTAAGATTTACATCTAAAATGTGTTAATCAAATGCCACAAATGTCAAGTCCACAGCCTTATAAGTCCACGACTACTTACCAGTTGGTCAAGCCTAATTGGGCCGGCACATGGAGTCTACCAATGTTCTAGACCTTTTTCTAACTAGCGTTTTTAAATCCAAGTATATTACCGTAGCCATTGATCTTCTCACAAAGTGAGTCAAGGAGATGTTTTATGGATCTTGGAGCGGTATCACCTGCCAAATTTATAATGGAACAGATAACACACTGGCATGTCTGTCAGCAAGTTATACTCATGAAAAATGCTACAGATTTTACCTCTTAAGATGTTCTTAAGATTAATGAGCTAATGGGAATCCTTGTATTTCTTCTTGTCTTTTATTATCCTGATGACACCAGAATGGGGAACATTACGGTTTATCTTAGTACAAGCCCTTTGTAAGTTTGCCAACAATTTCCTTCTCAAGAGGACCACATAAAATTGACTCAACTGTTTTTGCATATAATAACAGTTGCTACAGTAGTATGGGATATTCACCCTTCCAACTTTTATATGGTTGAAAACCTGAGCTACTGCCCTAGCTACAATCCATTGTTACTGACGAGAATGAAATTAGGCCATCTGAATACGTTGACTAACAGGTATAAAACATAACTAAGGTTCAGACTGAAGCCTATGAGCAGCTTTAACATAAAAAAATCAATAAGAAAGAGAAGGATGACTTTAAATAGGCTCACCAAGGCAAGCTTTGCAAAAGTGATCAAGTAACATATTGTGATACTAATGGATTTGGTAGAATGCATAAGTTGTCTACCTTATTGAAATGAACTTATGTTGTTTTCAACCAAGTCACTTTCAAAGCATAATCTATTTTAAGCTTGATTGATGGACATATATTTAAAATATGCTCATGCCAAGTTTCTCCAAAATATTACAAATTTGATGATTCTCCCATTAAAGATCAAGTGTAAAATAAGTCAAGGGGGAAGTGTTAATTAATTAATTAACATAATTCTCAGTTTTTGAATTGAGGTCCTAAACAATCTTACCTTCATTATTAGCTTTTACCCTAAAATGGATTTTATTGAAGCTGACCTAATGACCTACTATTGAACCTTTACCTGATCTATCAATTCCTTTTCACAATTGCGTTGTACAATAGTAAAGGATCCTTATTATGAGTGCACTAATGCATCTTGAATGATGTGATTTAACAGATAAATATTATTTTCTCATTATATATAAAGGATCTCCTTACTTATCAACTTTTTCATTTATTTGTGTAGATATTAAACGTAGTCTTACCTATACTAAAGAATAAAGAACATTACCGCATATTCATGCTATATGCTAGAGCTAGTTCTATCCTGGCAAACCATAACCTGTGCGAGTAGCAAGAAAAGCAACCTCTTGCTAAAATGCTGTGGTGGCCCTGCGATATAAGTGTTGTAAAATAGTGCTGGTAGTCATATTAAATATCTTTTATTTGTGGTAGATTCCCAGAGCGCCAGACGTTAAAGTCCTACCTAATGTATGCAATTCAAATCTATCTTCAACTCTATAAAGAGTAAATTTTAACTAATTATTAAAAATTACTAGAAACTTGATAAGATCCTCAACAGTGAGGACTTTGATCGCCACTGAGTGTCAGAAGAGAGTTATTTTTGCATCATGTTTTGGGTAAACAAGACTAAAAAGCCTTAGGGAAGTCAGTATTTAATATAAAGATTTATATATATTATCAGAAATGACACATTGAAAAAACTAAACTATAAGATGGGTTACTTTTCACTACCTCTCAACAGATAGGGAGTGCAAATGGGTTCAAAAAGTAAACCAAATGGGACTTTCATTTTATGGTGAGGTACTTTAAAGTTTGCAAAAAGGCGACAAATACATTTAAAAGTATCTAAAGTCCCAAATAGTCAAGGTCAAGTATAGTATGAGAAATGCATGAAAGCAAACAAGAACGCTTTACCTAGATTTATTTGCATCCTCATCCTGCAACAGGCACTATGTTGAACAGGAAGTAACCAAAAATATCAGGTATTTATCTTATTAAACTAACTATACAATGGCCCAATGCCTTAATATAAAAGGCAAAAATCTACGTGACTATTAACATGATCTCTTTGCAAGGATAATCAAAGTTAAAAACAAGGTTTTCTTTATTCCAAAACAAGAAGTGGATCCCCAAGAACCTCACTGAGATTTCAGACATAGAAATTCAACAAGATGATTTGGACATATCTCATTAAGAATCATGGGAACGCGAAAAGGCAAAATACTCAAAGTGGTGGATGAGACTTTCATGAATCCAAATCTTGGGTCTTAGGCGATTGACTAAGGGACTGCCCCTGACCCTTGTAAACTACATCCTAGCCAAGATGAAGGGCAGAGAAGGAAGGTGACCGCTGGCAAAAAGCCAGACCAAAGAAAAAAATATAGTCTGCTTGGAAAGAATAAGTCGTGGTGTAATTGGTTTGACCGCCAACTAGATTTTATTATTTTAATTAACTAACTTTATATCCCACTAATAAGTTGATAGCATATTCAATCAGTATAGTAATTACTTTGCCGCATGGCCCAAGCCTTTATATATGGTGGCTTATGTATTAATCTACTACTTATAATTAAATCCCTAGCACCGCTGGCGCATCTCTCATTCCCTAAGAATTCTTGGCTACTGATGCCATGGCCAGGATTGCATATCTTCTAATTTTATTTTATCTTCCTATTTTACCTTTCCAATGCCAGCGTAAAGCCTTTGTTAATAAGAGCCTCTATTTTTATTGGCTGTTAGCCAATAATTTGACTACATACACTGGATTGTATTTTTTATGGAAAAAGCCTCAAGCCTTAGTTAATCAATTCAGATCTATTTAAATATTATGATATCTAGTCTACCATTTGGAGGAGCAGCTTAGTAACTGTCAGACATTTGCCCTCTCAGCTGCAAATGAGGAGTATTTTGGGTTGAAAGAAGCTAACAAGGGGAAACGTTAGTCATTTGAATATTTCTGATATTAACACTAGCCATTTAAAAGATACCACTAATGATATCAGCTAAAAGACCCTGGCCAATTCTCGGTGGAACCCCAAGAATTGGGGTAATACGTTTATAAATAGTACATGGGCAAACCTCTCAAAAACGTATAGTCAGATTCCTCCAATTTTGGGGTTTTCACCCAACGGTTCCTCCCATGCCACCTCTGGTTCAGCTATAACACCTACATGGGGACCACCCCCTCTATAGGCGTGAGGGAGGTCCTCAGAGGTGAAAGTATTTTACCCAGCGGTGATTGGGTGAAATACATTAAGACATTTAAAAATGGGTACATCATGCCCCAAAATCCAATTTCATCTGTAATTTGCCCAAATGTTCCCAAAAATTAATGAGATCTGATATGCTAATGCACTATATTTCCAAATATGAATGTGTTTTCAGAATATTCTGCCTGCTACTCCAAAACCCTGATATTCTCAAATTTTACCAAAGCTTAAATAATGAATGCTAGTATTGAGTTCATCACTTTTTTCACTCTAACCCGCGCCCCCCCAAAAAATTTATAAATCGGCCAAGTTTTCTTCTACTAAGGAAAAGTAAATTTTAAGTTTTCATTATTTTTATGGATATCCTGCCACGTTCAGCACCTGTGAGCAAGAACCCTTTCCAGATCCGCAAAATTGGTGCTCACTACAGGGGCTACCCTGTCTAACTCAAGGCTACTGCTCAATAAAATGGAGGGCTTACCTGCTGGGATTGTTACTATCTAGGTGAAAAATGGCGATGAGGAAGAATATGATTGTATACATAGCCCCCCAGCCTTTTCATTTGGAGGAGAACCATTTGAACGAATTTTGAAACTAGAATCTCACCAACTTACCTGGTCTGCCGCTGAGGTAGTGAGAGACCTAACGCATGGTACATTAAACTCTGGTGACGTTGCTTCATGTGAAAGAGGTTCTGTAAGTCCAGGGGAACATCCTTTGTGTGTTGACCAGGACCTCTTTCCATTTCCAAACAAAAAGGCTCCAAAGAGGGTGGCAGTACCTCTCATCACCCAGGGCAATCTCGCCCACATGGTAGATAAATGATGGGTAACAGCCTTCTTTTTGGGTCCCTCCCCTGGTGCCCACATTCTCCTCTCCTGAACCCATATGTCTGATTAAGGAAATTTGTACTGAAATTGCTGAAATGAAGTTGATCAGTCTGAAAATGAGTGGAAATGAGCCTGAAGATCAGAATCCACATAGTTAAAAAGGAATGAAGATTGACTTATCAGCCAGAATCACCAACAATTTTGATTCAGTGAATACAACAATCATTAAAATTAACCCCCTTCCAAAATCATCAGGCATAATCCCAATGTGCAGGTAGCAGCATCGAACACCATAGGCGATAGTTTGAAGCTCTATACAGCTAAACAGGTGTTGCGGCCAATGCAACAATTCTGACTGAACACTTGGCCCGGCGACTGAGCATGGGTGGGTTGGGATTTCCAAGCCGTTCCCAACCAAATGGGACCGCCCCTATGTGGGGTGGCTTTGGGGGATTCCCGTTGCTTGTTGGGCTAGATGCCGTTGCACCAACTGCAAGAAATGCAGTAGAGTCTCAGTTCTGGCATTTGATGTTGAACTGACAGCGACTCAGCATGCTGCCAAATTTTTTGATGTCAGTTCCCAGTGAACTTATCTGCCCCCATTCCCAAAATTTCGCCTGTTAGGTAAAATTTGAGGGACCAGATCCCAGCTTGTTTCCTCTCCGATTGACCACTATTTAATCAGTTGTATCACACTGAGAAATTGTTGGTTAATTCTTCTTTCTTTAATTTCCCATTAAAAACCTTTCCTAAAAATTAGTTTCTATGTTGAAAAATAAACCGCCTTTTCCGCTGACACTCACACTCCCCTTGGGGTTAACAGCCATAATCGTCTGGTATTTTATTATGTGCCTGTATGAGATTCTGGCTCGCCAGCAGTTTTTTGGGAAAATTCCTTTCTAGTTCCATATCTGACATACCAGCAGCAGTGCCTTTGGCATTCCAGTTTGCCATTCAGGTGCTCTGGCACCTAGGCTGGCAGGATGGTCTAATTTTTACATGCTGTTTGCCTGAAAAGTTCCTTTGTAGAAGAGCGACTTATGTACCTCTATGAAACTCGAATCCTTCTTGATGCCTATGTCAGCTTACCAATCTAACTACCTATGTCCGCAAGTTTGCCCATCCTGCTTTGTTCCATATGATACATCTATTAGCTGCTCATCATGAAGAGCTTCATAGACACCTAGCAAACCATGATGCCTTAAGATTAGCTTATGAGAATCTGTATCATTTGACCTCTGAACATATTAGAACAGCTAAATCTGGTATAGAGGCAAGTTTCAAATTCATTATTCAGAAACATAAGTGCCTCACCACCATGAATACGGGGGTGGTAAAGTATGTAGAAGAGGCTTTAAAGTTTTTTGTGATGAGTTACATGCAACCACTGCTAGCACCCACACTATGCTTGAGGAGTTTGCTAAAGAACTTGAAAAGCATTATGAGCAAACTCGCCACGCCATTTTGAGACATACGTCTACCTCTCAACCCGGGGAGGAACAACGTATGGCTATAATAGAATGGCAATTAGCTCAAGCCCTGTCCCGAGTTGAGGAGCTTGAGCGCCGTCTATTGCATAAATCTTCTAAGGATACTTCGGATTTAGAAGTTAAGATTGCTCAATTGGAAAGAAAGCTATCCCTTAAAGCTTCACTTGAAAATACTAAATATCTATCTCACCGGATTAGTGAATGGGAGAAAGAAGCTCAAGGGGTTAAAACCTCACTTGAAGGATACATTCTATTAAAAGATGTGCATGGTCAGTTGACACAAGTTGAGCGTAGCTATGAACAGCTTAAAAAGGACGTACAGTTACCAAGCCCCCATCCACGTGACGATGAACAGTGTAAGCAGATGAAAGAGGATCCAAAAGCCCGTATGGGCATGTTAGAAGATGATCACTAAAACCTGAGCTCCCTTGTGTCACAACTTCGTTTTAAAGTTAAAGCATTGGAGAGTCAGGTTGAAGAACTAGAAACTCAAAAAATGGGGGCGGAAAATCTATTGGCTCTATGTGAATCCACTTCTCAGAAGTCTCAAAAATCCATCAATACAATGAAAACTCGACGTGAAGCTATTCAAGACCAGCTTGATCGCCTCTCTCGCTCTTTTGATCAGTTGGGCCTACGCTCAGAACTACAGGGACTGATGCCCTTGAAGTTCATACCCTCTCTGTTGGTGAATAGGGTGTATTCAAACCTACTTTTAAGGACAACTTCATCACTGGCGAAGGCAGCATCGCTTCATTTTTATATGTTTATGAAGCCGCTATGGAAGGAGCAACAGATCGCCAGAAGGTCAAACACATCCTCTCTTGTTTGAGTCGCATGGCCCAAGAAGTGATGGTTCCGCATATGGATGCTCTTAGCACCTGGACCGAGGTTAAAGAGGCCCTCATTAATGAGTTTGGCTCAAAAAAGCTTAATCATGAAGAAGCAATCTTTCATGAGCATTAGTATGTGAAGAGGAGAGTCAGTGGTTGCCTTCGCAGACCAGTTCTATATTGAAGCACAGACTTTGTTAACCTCTAAGATATTGACCTTAGACGATGCTGTTGCTGACTTCCACAAGCTTGAAGTACCTCAAGGAATAGTATCCGGACCTCATGTTTTGGCCATAGAGGATCAAAAGCCCAAACCTCTGGTCTTGGCCATTGAAGATAAAAAAGTGCCTCTTCAAATTATGGGCTCTGAAGAGCCCAAACCAAAAGCCAAGCGGCCTGAAGTCCTCGGTGTGCATATTGCAACAAGTTAGGACACCAAGAGGTTGTGTGCTGGAAAAAGAAAGCTGACACTGAGGAACAGGAGCAGGGAAAAGAGATGTTGGCATAGGGATAGGCACCCCTATTGCTGAAAATCTCATTTGCCTGCTTTATTACCTCAAATTATGCCTATACCTCTTATTGAAAATACCCCTGGAAATGAATTTGAGGGGGGTTACGAAGATGTTGATTACCATATATTAGGTCTACCTGCTGAAGTGGAAGTCCCTGATCGTTTAAACGCTGGAGGATTGGATGCAGCCACCATACCAGAGAATACTCACCTTAGCCAACTTTTAGGGAGCTATGTGGTTATTGATACTGCTAGCGATGCAGATCAACTCCTGTCTTATTTAATTCGCCCATTTTAACAAGGTCATACTATAAAGGCTATCTTGTAAAGATACCCTGATGCAGCTCGCAAGCTAAACTCTGCTTTCCATATAATAGAGGTCTTAGCCCTGGCTCCTAACTTTGGGGGTACCCTTACTAAAGTGGAAGTGGTTATTTAATCTGTCAGTGTGTTGGCTATTCTGGACACTGACTCCCCAGTAAACGTAATCTCCTCAAAGCTGATGAAAAATATTAAGTTGGCGCCTGACTTGGAGTACAACCAAGAATTTGGTACAGCCAGCCTGAAATAAACCCCAGGCCATTGGGGCTTACTTGTCAGTCAAACAACAAGTAAAAATTAGACTGGCCTGCCAGCCAAGGTGCCAGAGCATCCAAAAGGCAAACTAGAATGCCCAAGGCACTGCTGCTGGTATGACGGATATGAAACTGAAGAGGAGTTTCACCAATATATGCTGGTGAGCCAGAATTTTGTACAAGCACAAAATAGAATACCAGACAAACATGGCCGTTAACTCTGAGGGGTATGAGAGTGCCAGCGGAAAAGGCGGTTTAATTCTCAACCTACAAAAATTAAATTTTATGGGGAAGGTTTTTAATGGAAAATTTAAGGAAGAAAATTGACCAACAATTTTATCAGTGCGATGCAACTGATTAAATAGTGGGAGATTTAGAGGGGAACCAAGATGGGATCAGGTCCCTCAAGTTTGACCTAACTGGCAAATTGTTCAGGAATAGAGAACAGATAAGTTAATTGAGAACTGACACTGAAGAATTTGGCGGCGGGCCAAGTTAATATTGGTTTGACCTCAAACATCCAAACTGAGGCTTGGATACATTCCTGAAAGTTGGCGTGATGGCGTTTAGCCTTATGAGCAGCAGGAATCCCCTAAGGCCACCCCATGTAGGGGAGGGCCCATTTGGTTGGGAACAGGTTCAGGACATCCAACCCGCTCATGCTGGTCACTGGGCCATTTGTTCAGTCAGAATTGTTGCTTCAGGTGCAACGCCCAATTTGTCAGCAGGGAGCTTTGAACCCTCGTTGATGGTGCCTGATGCTGTTACCTGCCCATTGGGAATAATCCCCAATGATTTTGGAAGGGGGAATTTTCTCGATTGTAGTGTTAACAAATTGAGACTGTCATCTGTTCTGGCCAATAATCAGTCTTCATTTCTTTTTGACCGTTTAAAATTTGAACATCAGCCTGACTGCCAGTCGATGTTGTTCTAATTGATTTCATTTTGGTAATCTTGGCGCAGATTTCACTAATTCCCCATAACAGTTCTACCAAGATAAGTGTGGGCACCAGGGGAGGGACCCAAAAGGGAAGGCTGTTACCCATCATTTATCTACCATGTGGGCGAGATTGCCCTGGGTGATAAGAGGTACGGCCATCCTCTTCATTACCTTCTTGCTCAGAAATGGGAAAATGGCCTGATCAACGCGCAGGGGGCGTACCCCAGGACTTACATTACCCTTTCATTTTTCCAAGGGTAGAGCCCCACCACCGGAAAACTGCATGAGAGCCACATTCTTGTGCGCATTGGGTAACTTGATCACCATAACTGTCGCGACTTTTTGGGGAGGGCGGGGAGCATCAGGGTGGGATTTGTGAAACACATCAACCAATTCCATACAGTTCGCACAATCGCACGCCTTGACCAACTGTTCTCATATGCAGGATACCCTTTCCAAGCCACTAGATATTGAACGGACTGTTGGTACTTGCAGTATGCCAGTATATTCTTTACCTCAGCTTCTTCTGCACCCTCAATGGTGATTGGTTCAGGTTCCGTGGGAACCATACCCTTGAAAGGTGACAGCTGGGAAATTTGGAAGATGGGATGCTGTTTTCAGAGAGCTGGGAGCTTCAACCGGAAAGCACCATTACCCAAGACCTCTTCCACTAAATGGGGACCCAAATGCTTACTTGCGAATTTGTGGGAAGGAGCTTGGTTTTGTAAATGGCAGGTATCGAGCATAACATAGAAGCCCACTGATATATCATGACCCACGAGTTGCTTACAATCCGCAAACTGCTTGTAGTCTTCAATAGCTTTAATGAGGTGTTCCCAAACCAAGGATTGAGTTGACTTAATATGTTCAGCGTGAACTGCGGCGGCTTAGACCTCAGGCCGCAAGCAAGGGCCAACCAAAAACAAAGAATTATAACCCAACATTGCTTCATAGGGCGAAAACCCCATAGATGTGTGGGTTCCATTGTTATAAGTGAATTGAGCGAGGGGAAGGTCGTTGGCCTAGGTGTCCTGTGCAGCAGCGGCATAGCAATGTAGGTACTGTTTGAGTACTTGGTTAACTCGCTTGGTCTGTCCATCAGACTAGGGATGGTATGCTGTGGAATGGCAGGGGATATTTTTAGGATCGAGAGAAGTTCACTCCAAAACCACCCCATGAACTGGGAACCACAGTCACTGATAATCTCCTGTGGGAGACCAAACATCGAGGACATGTGACAGACAAAAAGATGGGCAGTCTCCTCCAATGTAATCGCAGAAGTGCAAGGAATAAAGAGGGAAAATTTAGTGAAACGATCCACCACCACCATCATAGTTGAACCCATTAGAGCAGGGAGTTCAACAATATAGTCCACAGACACCAATGTCTATGGACCCTCTGCCTGATGTAAGGGGCGTAAAAGACCATTTCTACTGGAGCGGTCTGACTTAGCCTGAGCACAAGTAATGCAGTGGGCTATCCAGAGTGGAACTTCTTTTGTCAAACCCACCTATTTGTAGGTCCATTTGATCAAGTCGATGTATTTCTTACTACCAGGATGGCTGACCGTGGGGGGATTGTGATGTGCGCGGAATACCTCAGTTCTGAAGGAGGGAGGACCTCAAACGCGTGACTGGAAATAAATAAGATCCTCCTCCAATGAATATAGGTAGTTTTTGTGCTTCTGGTGGGATAACCGCTCGACCAACTCCAAGCCCTCAGGGCAGGCCATTTGACTGGCTAAGACCTGAGCAACTAACGGAGCGTCAGGGGCCAGAGTGATGGAGGAAATGACAGGGCGGACAATTGTCAGGATTTGAGCATCAGGAATCATGGTAACAAGATCCACTTCCTCCAGATCTGTGGAACAGTGAGCAGGGCTGTGGCTGAGAAAATCAGGAAGCACATTGAGTGCACTTTAATGAATTTTTATTTGAAATTAAAACTGCACAAGTACCGATAGGTTTGGGCTTGCCAATGTGCCAATTTTTGGGGTTAATGAAAGTACAAAAGGGCCTGGTGATCCGTGTGGACCGTTAACTCATGTTGAGAACCCTGTAACAGGTACCACCAATGTGTTAAGGCCCATGCAACAGCTGCCAAATCCTTGTTGTAAATAGCCCAAGACTGCTCCATAGAGGTGAACTTTCAGGAAAAGTAGGCGACTGGGTTTTCCAAGCCATCATGCTCCTGGAGCAACACCGCCCCCACTGCTACCAAAGAAGCATCACATGCAACGGTATATGGTTTGGTGGGATTGGTGAGTTTTAAAATGGGAGGAGACACAAACACCTCTTTAATCAACTCAAACGCCTGTTGGCATTTGGGCGTCCAGCGGAATGGTGCATTTTTCCCTGTAAGGGGGTGGAGAGGGGCAGCAAGCTGGGAAAGGGGCGAAGAAATTTTTTTTCAAGAAAATGATAGTTCCCAAGAAACTCTGTAGTTGTTTCTGGGTTGTCAGGGTTGGCCATTGTTGGATAGCATCAAGCTTATTGGGTGGGATTGTGTAACCATCTTTAAGGACAAGGTTCTAAGGAAGGTAACCTCCTCCTTATAGAACTCACAATTGGAAGGCTTGACAAACAGACCTGCCTTTTGCAAGGCGGCCACAACTGCTTTCAAGTCAGTAGTGTGTTGTTCAGGAGTCAGGGAGTGAACCAGAATATCATCAATATATGCAACTGTGCAGGTAAACTGGAGGTCACCCAGTACATTGTCAATCATGCGTCGAAATGTAGCGGGAGCATTCTTCAGCCCAAAGGGCATTATGCATTATTAAAAAATGCCCCGCTTTGTCCAGATTGCTGTTAACCATTATTGCCCTTTCATTACCCAAATCTGGTTAAATGCATTTGACGAGATCCAGCTTGGAAAACACACAAGATTTGACGATTTCCTGGCTTATTGTCTGTTCTAAAGGTAGGGGGTAGGGATTGGAAACTGTATATTTTATTTAAGTGTCCATAGTCCACACAGGGGCTTGAGAGAACCATCAGCTTTTTTAGCGAAGATGATGAGAGACGCAACTGGCCAGGTCTCCTTGAACTATCACCTTTTTTCAACATATCTTCCAACCTTGTGTTGAGCGCAGCCTCCTCCTCTGCTGTGTGGGAATACAACGGGCAGTTGATATTCACCAACTCCACCATCGTACAAAAACCACAGTTGAATCTAGTGTGTGGAGGCAAATGATCCGCCTTTTCAGAATCGAAAATGCTTTGATAGCACATTAAACTTTCTGGAAAAATTGGATGGTATGCCTGTAAAGGAGACGAGGGAAGTGATATTACTGCGATCTTGAGCTTTCTTAAGAATGTCAATAAGGGGGAATTCACCCTCCAGTTGATCATTAGTGAACAACAGCATGCTATATTTTAGGTGGATCTTGACATGTTGCCGGCGCCACCATCCCACTCCTAAGACCACTGGAAACACCAAGTTCAGCATAGCAGAAAAACAATCACAGAAGCTGAACTGGTGTATTGAAAATGTGACTGGTCAGCGTATCAGGTAAAAAGTTTGGTAGGCTGATGACGCAACCATCACTGAAGGACCTGCATCCAAGGCAAGTTCCAATTGCTGGGCCAGTTCTACACTCATAAAATTTCCCGCAGCTCCAGTGTCCACCAGGGCCTCAAAGGATACGTGATGGGACCCAACACTAATCTTTATGGGTACTAAGAAGTAAGCGGAGTTCTCTTTATTGGTAGTTGTGGATAAATCCAGTGATACCAAAGAGATGGTAGTGGGGTCAGGGGAAACCACTAGGCTTTTCTGGGGGGTAAACTCGTTGCAAGTCAGGGTGTCAGATCCTACTGACATAGGCAGAATAGCCGCGGCAACTATGGGGTATAAAGTTTAAAGTTTTGGGTGGAACTGGACTATTGTGGGCAGAGAAAATCTTCTTTACAACCTGGGTGCAGTTGAAAAGGAGGGACCATTGCTCCGCCAATATCTATGAGAAAGGTGGAAATGGCAAAGAATAATGGTTGGTCGATTATGTCAGGCAAACAGCAAAATAAAATTTATATTGACCTGCCAGCCAAGGTGCCAGAGCACCTGAACGGCAAACCAGAATGCCCAAGGCACTGCTGCTGGTATGATGGATATGAAACTGGAAAGGAGTTTCACCAATATATTCCAGTGAGCCAGAATTTCATACAAGCACAAAATAGAATACCAGACAAACATGGCCGTTAACCCTGAGGGGTATGAGAGTGCCAGCGGAAAAGGCGGTTTAGTTCTCAACCTACAAAAATTAAATTTATGGGGAAGGTTTTTAATGGAAAATTTAAGGAAGAAAATTGACCAACAATTTTATCAGTGCGATGCAACTGATTAAATAGTGGGCGATTTAAAGGGGAACCAAGATGGGATCAGGTCCCTCAAGTTTGACCTAACTTGCAAATTGTTCAGGAATAGAGAAAAGATAAGTTAATTGAGAACTGACACTGAAGAACTTGGCGGGCGGGCCAAGTTGATATTGATTTGACCTCAAACATCTGAACTGAGGCTTGGATACGTTTCTGACAGTTGGCGTGATGGCGTTTAGCCTGATGAGCAGCGGGAAATCCCCAAGGCCACCCCACATAGGGGCGGGCTCATTTGGTTGGAAATTGGTTCAGGACGACCACCCTGCCCATGCCTAGTGACTAGCTGTTTATTCAGTCAGAATTGTTGCATCAGGCGAAACACCCAATTTGTCAGCAGGGAGCTTTGAACCCTCATCAATGGTGCCTGATGCTGTTACCTGTCCATCAGGGATGATCCCTGACGATTTTGTAAGGGGGGATTTTCTTGATCGTAGTGTTAACTGAATTGAGACTGTCAGCCATTCTAGCTGATAGATCAGTCATCATTTCTTTTTGACCATTTAAAATTTGAACATCAGCCTGACTGCCACTCGATGTTGTTTCAATTGATTTCATTTCAGCAATCTCAGCGCAGATTTCACTAACACCCCATAACAGTTCTGCTGAGGTAAGTGTGGGTACTGGAGGAGGGATCCAAAGTGGAAGAGCTGTTACCCAATGCTCGTCTACCACGTGGTCAAGATCTCCCTGAGTGACAAGAGGTACAGCCATCCTCTTCAGTACCTTCTTGCTCAGAAATGGGAAAATATCCTGATTAACACCCAGGGGACATTCCCCAGGACTTACATTACTCTTCCCTTCCCATTCGCATTAGAAACTTAATTTATCAGCCCATGAAGTGGCGTTAGATAACAACACCTATGTATGCTCATAGGCACGCAGTTTATGATAAAATTTGAGGGAATCATCAATATGAACCAAGGTTTCCTTTTGTTACTTAATTAAGAAGTTCCTTTAGTTTTACTCAATAAAGATCCCAGCAAGAATGAATATTTTTTTGGTTGAGAACTCTCTTTATGATTAAACTGGGAATACCTCAGGGCCTGCCTCCACCAATTCCGCTTACCCCCTCGCTCCATCAACTGGGTAATGCTGCTCAAGGAATCTGCAACAATGGCAGTGCGTAGCCCTGGCTTCCTAATGGAAGTAGTCCTCCCTCAAAGGGGCTTACGACAAGGGGACCCCCTTAGCCCACTCTTATACAACTTCAGCCTTGACCCACTACTTCGAAACGTGAATGTCCACCTCACTGGGGTCCATGTACCAGGCCAAGCCCCAGTCAAGATGATGGCGTTTGCAGATGACTTTGTGGTTGGTGTGTCTAATAATAAAGACGCACGCGCGCTTGAAGCTCTCATCCAGGAGTATTCACGGGTAAGTAATGCTGCACTGAACGCTTTCAAAAATTAAATTATCCTCTTTAGTCGGTACCAAACCTGCTGGGCCCCAGCGACCAGTGCCCGCCCAGTCCATCTGCTCACACACGTGCTCGCCCTCCCTTCTCACCCCACACCACCCCACTAGTGCTCCCCTTCATGCCACGCCCTACCATAGGGCCTGTCCGCCATCTGGGTGTGTGGGTGGAGGCAGGCGGGTATGCATCAGCAGTAATGGAAAGTCATATTCTAGACAACGTGACGAAGCGCATCGCCTCCCTCAGAGGCCACCCTACTTCCCTTACTGGCAGGGTTGTTTTAGCCAACTCTATGCTCCTCTCCAAAGTCTGGTTTGGAGCCCACGCCATCCTCTTCTCCCCAGGATTTTTCAAATCCTTGTATGACCTTCTGCAAGGATGGCTTTGGTCAGGCCGCCCACCACCAGTATGGCTAGAGGTCATGTTTGGCCCTCATCAGCATGGTGGCATGGGCCTGCTTGACTTCAAAGCCCATGCTTCCAAGATCCTGGGCACCTGGATTGCGGCCATCACTGCCCCTACGCTCCCTTCCCAATACTGGTACCTCGCAGCCCGCTCCAGCTTCTCCCGCGCCTTGGGCCTCAACAATCCATCGAACTCTCACTCCTTGATGAAATACCTGGCTTCCCACCCATCGGCCACAGGTCCTCATGGTACTAAAACCCACTACAAACGAATCCTCTTCTCCATGCGGAGCGCTGAGTGGAGAATTTTGTATTAGTGGACACACAGCCCAGAGAAGCCGCCCCTCTCCTCAGTTCACACAAGAGGTATAGGGATTACCCATTCAAGATGGCGTGATCCCCACACGGCCCCATGTCCTATCCAGGGTGGACTGCCTGGACATGATGGACATCTCTTATTCCATTGAGACTCAGAAGACTACTTGGAAATACGCACACCATCCTCTGTTGCAGCCTCAAATCTGTTCCCATGTGTGGCACTGCCTGAGGCGGGTGTACCATACAGCTGAGCGCTCTAACGCTTTACACTCATCCTGCATCGTGTGTGGCCAGTATGGAACGCTGTTCCACCGCCTGGAGAAGTGTACTACCTCCAAAGTGATATGGCGCGAAGTTCAACGTCTGCTTGGCCAGGATCAAACAAATCCCTTCAGTCTGTCAAGAGATATGTTTGCTTTATCAATGGCCTCCTCCCTTCCACCCTCCCTCTATGCTCTGGTGGTTGCAATCGCCATGTGGACTATCCACACAATTGTCTTGGATGCCATCGCAGGCTCCACCCCTACCCTCCCAGAAGCTGTCTACAGATTCTGGTCTCATTTGGTGGACCACTTTCAGGCGTGGATGTTTGGATACCTCCCACTGCGTCGCCGACAGCTGGTCTCCTCCTGGTTCCCAGTTTGGTTCATCAAATCAGACCCTTTCCTCCTCATGTGTTCAATTTTGGCTACGGCCCCTTCACACGTTCCCTATCCCTCCCCATAGTGGCGTTCCCGCTGGCAACAAGAGATAACATCGCTTCTCTGGGGTGCCTTCCCTGTTACTAAGTTTTGTTTCTCTTGGGTCAAATTCGGAAGTGTCCATCACATGGTCAGCCTTCCTCGCAATAAATTTAGTATTCTCTTTATGATTTACCTTTACATTATACCACGGCTGGATGACATACAAAAAAATTGCCTGAATCAGTGGATGCTAGGGACGGTACACCATTTTATGCCGCAGATGAAGAAATAATTAAGACGGGTGAACAAAGAGTGGTTGACACCAAGATCACTCCCCAAAACTCACATCACTGCTTGTTGAACCTCGTGAGTATTGATGGAATTAGCCCCTTAGAGCCTCAGGTATTGCCTGGCATTTTAGATCCATCCTGTCAGAGGCCTATTAATTTTTTGTTGGGGAATCTCACCAGCAAGGACATAGTTGTAAGAAAACACCAGGAGATTGGTAGAGGCTTGCTAGTCCCTGTGGAGGATGTCAAACAAATTCACTCCATTGGCTCTACATTTGATATGCCCTGTCCTCGGATAATCTGGTATGTACCTTACCTAATGTCCATATCTCGGATGAGTTGACCACTACTAAATTAGAAAAGCTCATGCTCTACTGGACGACTTTAGCGACATATTCTTCAAAACAGATAATGACTATGGCCACATGAAGGGCTGGTGCCACTCTATTGATGTGGGTGATTCCTGTCCCATACAGTCAAAACCTTACAAAAAATCTAAGGTGGAGGAACAGCAAATGAGGACGGAACTCAAGAAACTATTAATCGCTGGATTATTAGTTCCTTCACAAAATCCCTGGTCTTCTCATCTCTTGCTAATTAAAAATAAGAATGGGGGTCATCAGATAGTCATGGATTATCGCAAGTTAAATAACCTTACCAAAAAGATAGCTATCATATCCCCGCATTGATGACGTCCTGGCACAACTCTCTGGCTCTGACTTTTTCTCTGCCATGGACTTGGCTAGTGGCTATTGGCAAATGGATCTTTCTCCCAAGGACCAGTAAAAATGTGCTCTCATTTTCAGTGAGGGACTTTTCAAACCCACCTGATTACCTCAAGGGTTGTGTAACGCTTCTGGTCTCTCCAGCGTGCTATGGATTACATAATACAGGACTTGAAATTAAGTTGTGTCATTGTCTAAATCGGTGACATTACGGTTTTATCAAAAATCTTTAATGAACATCTGGATCACTTAAAAGTTGTTTTTCAACTCTTACCTTAGTCCAATATTAAGTTATAACCATCAAAGTGTACCTTATTCCAAAGGAAATTAGATTTCCTTGGCCATTCCATTTCCCAAAAAGGAATTCAACCTATGAAAGATAAAGTTGTAGCTATTACAAAAATGCCTCCCCCAAAAAATTTGTGGGATGTATAGGTGTTTCTAGGGATGATGGGGTATTACCATCAATTTATCCCTAAGTTTGCACAACTCAGTGAACCTATTGTTCGCCTGCTGACTAAGAAGACCTCCTTCCAATGGGGTTCTAAACAAAAAGCCGCTTTTGAGACGATGAAGCTTCTATTACAAAAACGTCCTATATTGAGGCATCCTGACTATGGTAAGCCATTCATTTTGTTTACCAATGCTTTCGACTATGCTGTTGGGGCCATTTTAGCTAAACTGTATGAAAATGTGCTGATCATCCTGTGTCATATTTTAGCAAAATGTTGTCAAAGGCAGAATCTAACTATAGTGTAACAGAGAAGGAGTGCCTTGTCATTCTGTTAGCTGTAAAAATTACCGCCCTTTCCTGTATGGGACCACTTTCACTGCGATCACTGATCATGCTTTGCTTGAATGGCTACAAAACATGAAGGACCCTACTGGACGGTTAGCTCGCTGGGCTCTAAAGCTCCAGCCCTATGATATGAATAAAAACACCATGCTGGGACCCATCACATGAATATTGATGGGTTGACCCCGCTGCCCATCCTCCATTTGGGTAATAGTGAGGCAGAGAGGTCACACGTTCTCTTAATGACCCAAAATGAATGGGAGGATGAGGATGAGCCTGAGCAGAAGATGCTAGCTCGGCACTCCCATAACACCAAAGTGGAAAATGGGAAGCTATATAATAAAGTTGGCACCAAATGGCTGCCTTACCTACGGCCCTCTGAACGTGTACCTGCTATTCTAGAAGCTCACTCCACTCTAGGTCATGGGGAGCCAAGAAAACTTATGAGTGGATCAAAGATCGGTACTACTGAAATGAAATATGGAATCAATTGTTGACGTCTTGGAAGCCTGCCTTACATGCAAAAAGCAATCCAGTTTCAGAACTAGATACCAGTATCAGCCAACTACCCCCCAACAACCATTCCACACCATCAGCTTGGACGTAGTAGGTCCCCTCCTCAAACTACTATTGGAAATAGAATTATACTAGTACGATTGAACATCTCACTAAGTGGGTGGAATCTGTGGCTCTTCCTGCTCAAACAGTCAAGGCCACCGCTACTTTCTTACATCAAAACATCTTCACTCGTCAAGGCTGCCCACAAGTACTACTCTGTGCAAATGGTAAGAATTTCACCTCAGGAGTAGTCAAAATCCTGGCTACTTCCATGGGAGCCCAACAACTATTCTTGGCTCCATATAACCCTTCCACAAATGGTACAGTGGAAAGAGCAAATGGAACCTTGGTTTCCATTCTGCGAAAGATGGCCTCATCTGATCCTCTTCACTGGTATCAATACTTACATAGCGCTCTTATGGCATACCGGATTAGCTATCATCAGATTTTGAAAATGTCTCCATTTCATCTCTTGTATGGAAGGGAAAAAGGAATCCCAGCCCTCTAAGCTAAAGATGTGTTTTCTTCCAGAGTTGAGGATCCTGAGAATATTATGAGAAGGTTAGCTCAGCGCATCATCCAACTCCAATCTGAAGCAATGACTAATTTAGCAAAATGGTGACCAAAGAAGGACAGACTGCTAATGAGCTCTTAACCCCCTTCCCACATTCCAAGTGTCTGATATGTATTATACTACCATAACTGCATAACTCCTGTGAGCAGTAAACTAGGGTCCTTTTGGGAGGATCCTTTCACTATCACCTACAAACGAGGAAATGAGTATTCCATAAAATCTTTGGCTACTGGGATTACTATAAATTGGGTGAATGGCCAATTCCTATGGCCCTATTCTCCCCCCATCATTCTTGAGGGGCGTGATGTCGGACATTTGCCCTCCCAGCTGCCAATGAAGTTTGTTTTAGGTCAAAAGCAGCTAACAAGGGGAAACGTCGGCCATTTGAATAGTTCTGATATTAACACTAGCCATTTAAACGATTTTACTAATGATATTGGCCAAAAGAGCCTGACCAATTCTCGGTGGAACCCCAAGAATTTGGGGTAATACGTTTATAAATAGCACATGGGCAAACCTCTCAAAAACGTATAGTCAGATTCCTCCAACTTTGGGGTTTTCACCCAACGGTTCCTTCCATGCCACCTCTGGTTCAGCTAAAACACCTATATGGGAACCACCCCCCTTTATAGGCGTGAGGGAGGTCCTCAGAGGTGAAAGTATTTACCCAGCGGTGATTGGGTGAAATACATTAAGACATTTCAAAATGGGTACATCATGCCCTAAAATCCAATTTCATCTGTAATTTGTCCAAATGTTCCCAAAAATTAATGAGATCTGATACGCTAATGCACCATATCTCCAAATATGGATGTGTTTCAGAATATTCTGCCTGCTACTCTAAAACCCTGCTATTCTTGAATTTTACCAAAGCTTAAATACTGAATGCTAGTATCAAGTTCATTACTTTTTTCGCTCTAACCCGCGCCCCCAAACAAAAATTTATAAATTGCTTAATTTTTCTTCTGCTAAAGAAGAAATTTTAAGTTTTTATTATTTTTGTAGATATCCTGCCACGTTAATCACCTGCAAGCCAGAACCCTTACTGGATCCCACAGTAACCATGAAAAGCACTAATAAGATCTCTGGTAGAAAATGCATATCTGAGGAGGATTGTCAATAAAGAGGGAATTTTTCTACTGGAAAGTTGTATCAGCCTATTTGGACAATTATTTAAGCAAGCCCGTGAGCCTCTGACAGTATTTGATACTACTGTGTGCTCTCTAGTTTTCTTAAGTTAACACCTATTGCTAAAATTACAATTTCTTTGTTAAAGTTTTGGGCAAAGTTACTGTCCTCAAACAGTACTTTGTATTTTAAGTGGACTTACCTGTGCTGTTTAATTAAGACGCTCTAGTTTCAGTTTTATCATTTGATGCTCACTTAAAGGGGTGTAGTTGAGTATAAAATAATAGGACTTGATGTCATATATGGATGAAATAAAAAAACTCTGGACAGAGTTAGTAACCATTAACCAGAATGCCCAGGACTCAGCGGATCATTGAGAATTTGCTTCCTTGTAGGAGAAAGTCGCCAAGATTGAGGAAGGGGTTGAGAATGTCATAAATTCTAGAAATGAGTTACTTGAAAAATAACGTCATTGAAGAAAAAACAGGGGATTTAGTTTGAGAAGTCTTATTTCCAAAAATGGAGCATGAAGTGGATCACTTATGTTCAAGTTCTTCAGCACAGATATAGAGCGGATGATTAAGCAGGTTGAGGAGTTGAAAAATCACAAATGCGAATGTGAGCATATGTGGTGAATGACGCTGAAGAAAGAACTCCCTGGACACTAGTTGGAAAAATGATACCCCTAAGAAACATGCCGCCCACTTTCACAGCTTTTCAGAGATGATGCCCAAAATTACTCCCCAAATAATCTGAGTAGCTGAACATAAAGAAGTGGCTAAAGAAATCTTAACTGAATTCAAAGTGGCACCAAAATTGCCAACTACCTATAAGGATAACGCCCCTACATATTTCTGTTTACTTTCTATGACAATGTATGGATACAGCGATTGTCTAAAAGCTTGACGGTGATGAATTGCCTGGATAACAATTGTCAAACACTAGTGTTGCCCCATCTAGAGGGGTACAGCTGGTCATATGCAAAGGCCAGTGCAGCCATTATGAAGGAATTTAAAAAGCCCAACGTGCATGTTGAACGCAAACAAGAATTTATGGGCATTTAATTCCATAAAGATGAATCCTTACTAAGCTTTATAGATCTTTTCTACCAGGAATTGAAAATCTTGGCTGGAGAGAAAGTGCTGGATGATTTTGATGGCTAAAATGCACTACATGAGGCCCTTTGGCCCTACTGCATTTTGCTTTAAATGATGTCTTTCATGTTCGTGACAGAGTATATCACCTCTCAGAAGGTGGACAAAGGAAAATCCTGGGAGCTATCTTTCATGTTCGTGACAGAGTATATCACCTCTTAATGAGCTATCTTTAATGCCCCGAATAGAAGTTTCAAAGTGAATCCACTATAAAATTTGAATCCCACAAAGGGGAGCTAGGACGCTAAGGAGCTGAATAACTGAACCATACCAGAAAATAAACCCAAAGACTTCTAACAGATCAATAAGAAGGAGAAAGTATGTTATTAGTGTGAAGAAAAAGGACATTTTGTTGTGCACTGCAAGAAACCAAAAGATCAGATTAATGTAGTCCAAGCAAAAGTGTCTGAAACTGCAAAGGAGTCAGGAAAAGGGTTTGTGTCCTAGATGGGGAACAGTCTAGAGCCGCGGAAAAACCTGTTCCTCTCAATATTATGCATGATGAAATTGACATCTGTGTTAACTTTGTGGATGAAGAAGTGCAGGATCAGCTGTATCAAGTAATCAATATGGATGTGAACGTGGTAATACGATCCAGGGCAAAGGGGATTGACCCAAGATAATTAAGGAAGTTGCTTGGCCATATACGCAACAACTGGTGGTCAAGATTCAAGCTTTATATAATCCAGAAGAATCGACCAAAGTTAGATTAGATGAGGCAAACCTTTCAATCTTCCTTATAGTGATCAAGGAATCATTCCCGATTTATTGGCGCAAATAACTTACACCCTCGATTTGGCTTATAATGCCACTATATACTCAGTACATATGTTTTTACTTTACTCTTAGTGTATATATTGATATACTAGTGAATTGTTATGGGTGAGGGCTATTGTTGACAGCGAAGCATCCATTAACATTGTCTCAACCAAGTTGGTGAAGAGGATGAAGATCTCGCCCAATATGTAATACAAGAACAAATATGGATCAGCTGGGTCAAATACCACCATCTATGTGGAGCATATAGCGCTCTAGCACTTTGATTAAGATCATTGGTAGTATATGCTTCAGCAATAGTTTTGATTAACCAGAACTATGATATTCTGGTTGGGACAGAATTTCTACAAAAATATTGAGTTAAATGTGACTTTGAGAATAATACGTTGACCATATTGAGTCAGACGTTACCATTGGTTTATCATAAGGATGGGGAAACTCCACTGAGTAGGAGAAATAACTTCATCAACTTGATATACATTGATGGCATTGTCCTGATTCAATACCAACGAGTTGGCTGGAAGAGACAAGAAATAATGATGGAAATCCTTAATAATTGGGGAATTCTGCTGCGGATCAAGAATGTGAGCTATACCGCCAGGGTCCCAAATAATAGTTGACACAGGGTTCTCATTAGAGATACTAGAGCTGCTGTATGGGGAAGTCAGAAGCCTCTGGAAGAAGTACAGAGTAGATCCTTGGGTGGCTCCTAGAATAATTATGCCAGGCCATGGAGAAATTTCAAGTTATTCTGGTGAATTTAAGTAAAAAACTGATGAAGATTGAGAAGAATCAGATCGTAACGTTTGTTCACCTAATCCCAAACAGCTGAATTGAAGAAATTCCACGATTTTGGGACCCTCAATGAAATGATATTACCAGCCACGGTAACTGAAGAGTAACAATTTATTGGTCAATCAAGTGAAACTCGCTGATCTGATGGACAGACAGCAGGAAGAGGTGCTTAAATTGTTTGACAAGTATCAGGAAGTATTCACCCTGAACAACCACATTTTGGGATGCACAAGAAATGTGATCCACAAGGTTGATACTGGGAAAATTTGCCAATCCAGATGAGACTGATTTGTTGTTCAAATGCGGCTGAAGTGGTAGTATAGGTAGAAATCAGAAAACTAGTGAAGCATGGGCTTCTAGTTCCGTTGTTGAGTCCCTGGGCGAGCCTGATTCTTATCATGAAGAAGAAGGATGGCTCTAATTGGGTGTTGATCAATTATTGGAAGCTGAATAAAATTATGAATAATAATTTTTACCATTTCCAAGAATTGAAGAAGCACTAGATCGATTGGAAGAAGTGAAGTATTTCTCTGTGATTGAACTAATATCAGGATATTGGCAAATCGATATACAAAGAGAAGACCAAAAGAAATGTGCAATTATCACCGCGCAGGGACTTTATCAACTAACGAGGATGCCCCAGGGTCTGTGCAATGCACTTGCAACGTTCTAGTAGGCCATGGATGCTATACTTAATGACTTGAAGTTGTCATGCGTCAGGTGTACTTGGATGGTATAAATGTGTTCAGTAGGACGTTTATTGACCATTTGCACCACTTGGAGGAAGTGTTTAAGAGACTATCCAAGGCCAGCCTGAAAATTAAGCTGAGGAAGTGTCACTTCTTTGAGAAATAGTTAGAATATCTGGTCTTCATAATCAAATCTAGTGAACTTCAGCCATAAGCCTAGAAGATCGAAGCCATAGTGTGAATGGCTGTTAAAGAGTGTCTGATATATACAAGTGTTCCTTGGAATGGTCAGATACTATAGAAGGTTCATTTGCCATTTTGCAAGAATCGCTGAGCCCCTCTTCCATTTGATGAAGGATCCAAAAAATAATTTTTTTAGAATGAAGAAGCCCAGAAATCCTTTGATGTTTTATTCTAGTACTTAGTAGATTTTCCAAATTTGAAATACCCAAATTTCAAAAGAGAATCAATAATACAAACTGATGCTTTATTGATGGAGATTAGCGCCATATTGAGCCAAGTAGATGAACTTGAGGATGAACATCCAGTGGCATATGTGAGCCAGACACTCTCAGCTGCTGAAAGGAATTAAACTGTAACTGAGCATGAATGCCTTGTAGTCATATACGCCTGTAAACAGTTTTTGGGTGTATATCCATGGAACGCACTTTAAAGTGGTGACAGACCACTCCTCGTTGCGTTGGCTAAAAAATTTACAAGAACCAGAAGGACAATTGAATCATTGGGCACTAAAGTTATAGGCTTACAAAAAAGATATAGTCCACCAAACTGGGTCTTCTCATCAGAATGCGGATGGCTTATCACAGTTACTAATGGTTCAGGTGGTATACCAGCAGGCGGATGATCTATTCCAGAGAATGGTCAATGGAGAAATCGGGAACAATTCCCAAGAAATCCAAGATGCGCTTTGAAAAGTGATAAAACACTTAGATCATGGATAGAAAAGTTTTCAAGATGATCAGTGGGAAGCAATCACTATTCCCAAAACCATTGGAACAAGCAGATATTGTTCAAGCTACTCATAAGGTCGTCATGCACAGAGGCCTGAGAAAAATGGTCGATCATTTTTTCCAGTACTACTACTGGAAGTCCATCAACTATGATGTTGCAGACTATCTGGCTTGTTGTTGTAACAAATGGGCTCCCAGGGCCCTATTTCTACACCTCAGCATATGCAAGCCTATGTCGGAAGAGAGTCTCATCAATCTTCTGAGAATCAGGGTTGCGCTGGCATGCAAATCCCCCTCTTTAACGTCCAATGTAGCAGTCAAATTCTGCTGCGTTTGGGGGTCCAGATATTGCTGGTGGGGCGATATCAAAGTACACAAAATATGCTGACCTATGGTTGAGGTCCACTGGATTAAACCTGCCTCCTCCCACCTCTCAGCTTCACTCAGCTGCACTCTACTACAACCTCATCATGACCCTGACCTTTTCATATTGCGCAACCATTTTCCACGGCCCAGTGGACATTGAATACACCCTCCTAACCCTGGTTTATTGTGACCAAGATCCCTAAAGAATAAATTTATGTTTATAAATTTTTAATGGTGAAAAATATAAGCAAACAGGCTTTATATCAGAAGGAGACAAAAATAACGTAGAATTTACAAGTGAGGTAAGGAAACTAATCCTCACTTGTTAGATAGTAGTCCCAAATGAGCTACATGAATTATAAATAATTTAGGAATGTCTGAGGCTTAACAGATGCCAGCATTCTGACTTTCATCTGCTAGCAGATTGAGGGAATCTAAATTAAATAAAAATTTGCTATGAAAATTTATATTTAACTTTATATAAATTCCAAAACGCATTGGCTCATCAATTAAGTCAAGTTAGAAACTTGGATCAGCAAATATCATCGTAGTGGATTTCCTAAGTCCCACCCTTAGTAAATCCATGTACAATAACTTATTATTACAGTTGTATGGAGTGCCAGTTGCATAAGCCACATAAGATATGACTGGATACTGACTGGTCCACCATGGATTTGCTTTACATATGGTTTTCATCAACGTGATGGGACTGCTGACTTTGAGCACAGGGAGAGTCTAGTATATCATAGTTGCAATCAACCATCTGACAAAATAAAGTTGAGTGAAGGCCTGGCGAAGTAGATGCTACCAGCACTGCGAAATTCATCCTATATCAAGTATTATACCAACATGGATGCCTGCAGGTCTTACTGAGTGACAATGGGACGAATTTTAAATCTCATGTAATCCCATGATTAAATAAAATAATGAAGATCCAAGGAGTCATGTTTGTACCCTACCAGCTGGAGGCAAACAGCTTGGTAGACTGAGTAATGGGACGATGGCCAAAACACTGAGGAAGATGGTTGCAGGAAGAACTTCAGCGTGGGTACATACTGGGCTTGGTGATATTCTCCTACAATATTAGTCATCTTACGGTGATGGGAAAAACGCCATTTGAGTTGCTATATGGAAGGAAGGCCACATTGCAACCAATTTTATATTTTGTGGATGAACCAACATTGAGGATAAGTGCTGAACAGTACCTGAAACAATTGACTAATATCTTGATAAAATTTGCAATCACAAACATTTGATACAACTTTGAAGAAAAGGATTCAAGTGAAAAAATACAGAAGATAGAACTGACTGGCCTTATCAGAATACCAAATAGGTGATAAAGTTGCCTATTGTGACATGCATGGTTTCAGAAGAAGAAACAAACTGGATGCATTGTGGTCAGGTCTGTTTATGATTATTGCCAAGAGGTGATGGACACCTACACCATCAAGAATCTCATGGATGAAAGGATATTAAATCAAGACCTTGCTAAATATTTAAAGAAATTTATTGATAAAAAAACAATAAAAAAGTTTTCCCGAAGGTCCGCTGAGCAACAAGTTGGCTATGTCCTAATGATTTGACTAAGTTCAAAAAAAGGACCACTGAACCAAACTAGATGGTTAAGTCTTAAAAAAGTAAGACCTTTGAACCATAGAAAACTGGTAGGTCTAAGTATAACTAAGAACCATTTTGGTGGAATAAAATTAAAGATGGACTGCTGAACTGAAAAAAGGTTAAGTCCATGGAAAAAAAGAAGAAAAAAATAAAAGATTGATAAAAATAAGGGAATATATATAAATATTAACACTGCATAGAAAAACGATATATTTTTTAAATTTTTATTTTTATTGCTTATCCTCAATTTGGGATGATTCTGCCTATGTCAACTCTTGGTGGAGAAAGGATAAATGGCAGTAGAATTAAACAACCCATCAAAATCTATGTGAGATCAGATGCTATTGAGGGCTAGACCTACTCAAAACCAAGTTCATTGAGCGGATGGTGATCCCTGCAAGAAAGCAACTACGGGAAGAGAAATGAAAATGTCAGAAGATGCCAAATGCAATACCCTAGATTGGGGAGAAAAGCAACAGTACAATAAGAGGCAGTCAGCGGATAACCCCAAGTAATCCTGATATGGCACCGGAGCTGGAAGATTGGTCTTGAGTGCTTGCTGATGGGCTTCATCAAGCCCACTGGACATATGGGCTGGCATCAAGCAAGGGATACTAGGCGGGGGCTTGCTAAATCATGCCCCCTATTAAAGCCATCAGTGGAGATACTAATTGGACATGCCAGAAACAAGATAGTAATGTAAGGAGCAAATGGCATCCTGCAGGAAATAACTATGAGCTTCTCATAAGCTGAAGCAGAACGAATGATGAAAGCCAGGAGAGTCTGGATCTTTGTGGACCAATTTCAAAAAAACTCGGCCATCAAAGCAAAGAGAATAGGCTGCAACATCTTTATCTAGGATATTTTCAAGATTGGAAGAGTTCAGAGCTATGGAAAAAGCCTCATTTACTTGGGCTCTTAATTCTGCATAAGGGAGTTCAAAATGTACCCACTTTCTAATGGCTAGTTTGGTGGCCAAGACAGCTGGCTTCTAATATTGACCAAGTTGGAAGAGGAACTCTGGAAGCAAGTCCAATCTGGTGAGGAATAAATGAATGAGAGCGGAGGGCATTGCTTCAGGAGGTTTGATGATGATGGTAGAAGATTTTGCAAATAGAGCAAATCCAGGAGAGTTTTTAATTTCTAACTTAGGAATCAACAAAAGAGGAAGGATTGGTCGCAATTTGTTTGAGATAATTGCTTTCCTGGTTTTGTTGGGGTTGGTTATCATTTTTCAGTATTTCCACAGAAGGACTGGATATGGTACTTGACTGGAAGTATGAGTCCTGGAAGACCATAGAAGAGGTTCTGACGTGCAGATTGACTCATCAGCTGGAAGAGCCAAAGGTCTTTATCAGAAATGCTAATAAGCGATTGTTGGTACCAAGACACTAAATTTGACATATGATCTGGATAAGAGGGGGATGTCAGACTTATATGATAGTCGACATTATGCACTTGGTAATCAATTAAGCTCTAATTTAAGAGAAACTAATCTCAAAATTAATGGGATAAGCTCTCCAGAGAAGAGATAAGAATGATATGAGCCAAGAGGGTATTATGAGAAAATATCAAATGTGAATATAAATGGGCATTCTTAATTGCACCATGAGATAAACATCAACGGCAAGAATCTCCTGTTGAGGAAAAGGAGAAAATCAGGAAAACGAGGACGCCGTACCAAGAATTATGATTATGACAACAGGTCATATGACCTGATGGGGAAACCAGATCCTATGATTAATATCATCATGAGTAATTCGATCAGTCCAGCATGACAGAAGGTCATGGGAACTGCACTCTGAGTAGGTGGTAGTGAGGAAGAAGAGTAAGAAAGCCACATGCAAAGTTCATCCCAAGTTTCATTGAGTACTGATTGATTATACTCCACTTGAACAAATAAAGTATTTGACTGAGTGTCTAAAGCAGTGTTCTCCTGCCCCAATCCTTTTCTCGCTGAAAATCTAGGCAAGATGTAGGAAGTGTTGGGATTTTTGCCCATATTACCAGCCAACTAGATTACCAGGGGTCACTAGGGGATAATTCCCTATATCAAAGTGAATTGGATATCAGTTGACCCTGATTTTGGGGTAAAAATGTTTGGGGGATTTTAGGTTGTTCTCCTGGGTCAGATCCATTGGGGAATAATCCAGATGAATGCTTAAAATCTCATCGGGCAGAGTTGCTGACAAAATAGGGGCATCTGATAGTTGATTGATGATTAACTATCAGTTGTAACAATTGGGATCAGTTGGTTTCATCACCAACTGGTTGGGAATATAAGGATCAAGTTGTGAGGCGAGTGATGCTGCCTGTAACTAGAAAATTGATCAGTTGGTTTGCAACCTGCCTTAATGGGTAACAAGTCCCATTACCTAAGCAGGTCGCTTGATAAAAATGGTTGGTTCACTGGGATCAAGAGGAAAATGTTAGAGACATGTTTCAGACTCTTTCCATTTTAGCCTTGAGGATGTCCAATGATGGAATCCTAGCCAGGATGGGAAAGACCCTCACTGATGAGATGAGGATAAGTAATTCTATGGCATCAGCTGCCAAATCATTGAGGAGGTTCCAACCAAAGTTTAGACGCGAAATTCACACTATAAATTTCCCTAAGAGTTCACTTAATAAAAAACATTAATCACAAGAGTATTTTTTAATATACTTTACCAAAATCCATTTTGAGTTCTATTCTTTCAAAAGGAAATTATTGCTGTGTGCTTTGATTGGGAGACTCTTTAGGATAAAGAGTAAGGATCTGAGCGTGGATCAGAGAAGAACAGCTTAATCAGGGATGGATGCCAACTGTGTGTCAACAGGAGAAGCCGTAAAAAAGGATCTGAGCGTGTATTGAGTTAGGTGGTATAAGTGAACGAATCCCTATTGAGGAAGTCTTGATAACTAGAGGGGAAATACTGGTCTAGCGTTGGACTCAATTCTAGTACTTTATTCAACTATAGATAATAGTTTACATACTACTATTAAAAGAATGCATCTTACTATCATACAACGTGGAGAATTGAACAATGACAACTGCACATTTAATTAATTTAGGGGTTATTATCTGAGAATAATCAAGAACCCTATAAATTTTAAAAGTGAACCTCAAGGATGGGAAAATGTGGGAAAAGACAGAGAGGAGTAAAAGCTGGGATTTTCTAACTCCGCCTTCTTTAAAAAGTACTAAGTATAAAAAATTCTCCATCCCCACTTTCTTTATGGCAGAATGTAACTAATGGTGCACTGCCTCTAACGGTCAGCATGTAATTGCTAATTATCTGGGAGTCATGAATAAATGCTTCTTGATAAAATGTGGAGCTGAGTTGGTAAAAAATAATCACTAAGCCTTATTCACAACATTTAGTGCTAGAGGAACTTCCCATTAACTCATGTGATATTCTCCAATTAAAGGGGGCCTAGTGGCAATGCCTATTGAGACTTTAACAGATAGAGCCACCAGTTAGACATGGAGATTAGAGATTTTGTTTTAAGTCAAGTGGATACTTCAGATGTCCTCACAATAAGTCTGGCGAATGCTAACTTTCAAAAGTACTTATATTAATATTATAGTCAATATACCTAAAGTTCATGCAGTTATGGACAATGAGGCCTTCTAACATTGTGTCCACCAAGCTGGTAAAAAGACTTGGTCCTGATCCTGACATAGATCATCAAAATATATGGTAAAACGGGCCCTCAGACTGCAACTTATGAAGAAATATACAGTTCATTGCCGTTGTGATTTGACTCACTGGTAATATCCCTCCTGCTATTGTTTTCCCAAATCAAAATAATATTTTTCTTATTGGGACCTCCTTTATGAGAGCTAATGGAGTCAAATATGATTTTGAAAAGAGAAATTTTTTTAAAAATTCTCAGAAAAACCCTTCATTATTTTATCATCATAAGGAAAGGGCGGCTAGCCTTGTAGGGTAATTCCTGCTTCCACTCTAGTGCAGGTTTTGTCAAACACAAGTTCAAACCCTGTACTGGCTAGGTAAATTTCTTGGTGTGGTATATTTGTCCCATGGTAGACCCACCTCGAATACTTTTTATCATCATAAAGAATAGGCCTCAGGACTTTTAAAACATGGATTTGTCAACCTAATATTCAAAATGGTATAGTGCCTCTGGGTTACCAGCAGATTTGGGCACGTAAAAGGAAGCTAATTAACCAGAAGCAGAGTTTATGGAAACTATGATATGTACTAATTCTAATATAACCATTCCATTAGGCCTTCAAGTGATAGTAGGGACCAAAATTAAGTTTAAATCCTTCAAGGATTATTTGGATTGATATTTGCGCCTTTCTTCCGTTCCAATTTGGAACCCATCACACACATGAGATTATCCTTCCCAACTATGGCGAAATTCAGGTGCTTTTACAAATCTGTATGCCTATCATATTCAAATAAAGTAACACCAGATTATCAATTTTGTGCATATGTTATCTGTCAAAGAAGTTCAGAATGATTCAGATTTTGGCCACATTCATGAGTTAGGCCTTAGAGGCGATGTGGAGAATTCCATTTGATCTTTAGTACCACAGTAAAGCCTAGCTGGGATAACTGAATATTAAAAGGATCAAGAACTGGTATTTTCCAACTAATACATCGTTATTTTTGCAAAAGACAACTGTGATTTGAGTTGTGCTCAATATGTACTTCACTTTAATGATACCAAGTCATCCGCCAATTTGCCTTCATCCAATTAGACGCTCAAAGGCAGCAGATGAAGCTAAAACTAAGGTTTAATAAGCTATGCAACACGGGATGTTAGTGCCCTTCAAGAGTCATCATGCCTCTCCGGTGGTGATTATTAAGAAGAAGATGGTAGTCTAGTACTGGAAAGGGAAAGAAGAAACATGGTCCCGCTAAACCAGCTGAAATGGAAGAGGATGGGGACCCCCTGAGCCTGACGTCGAAGCCTCTTCGGTTTTAAATCTATGGTATCAGGGTTGAACTTGCTATTACGTGGGGTCTGAATGTCCTCAGGCAGCGGCAGCGAGGGATACTCTGATTGCAACAAAATGGGATAGATATTGGCTTCTTCACTGAGACTATGTCCAAACCTGGGGCGTAAGAGTACTGGGATTACCAGTTTCCTCTGAAGCAAACATTTTACTCTCACTTGGTGGATCAACCAATCTCAGACTCACCCTTAGGGGAGGGAAGAGAGAGGGGAGAAACAAAAGGGGGGGGGTATTTTGGTCTGGTAGAAGGATAAGGTCAAGGTGCTGGATAAAGGAATATTGGTTCCTAAAAGAGTAGTGGCAGTAATGTCATTTCTTGGAGAGGAATCAATTTGGTTTATCAGCATATATGCGCCCAATTCTGGGTCTAATAGGAAGGCCTTCTTCCAGAACTTCAGCTGGAGGATCCAGGTGGAAGGCTTTGGGGGTTGGTAGTGCTGGGGGGAGAAATGAACTGTGTCTGCTTTAGGGATGACAGGGTTGGGGCTTTAGGTAACTGGAGTTCTGATCCTGGAGCCCACGAGTTGGCTAATTTAATGTCGATCTTGGCCTACTGGATGTGTGGAGATTGGGCCATGGTGAAGAGAAAGAGAATGGGTGGACTCACGTTAGAGGGATCATTTCTCCTGCATTGACCTTGTGTCGGTACCCCAGCTGCTCCTGAGTCACTGCAAGGTGAACCTTCATAATCATGATCCAGGTGCTTTGGACCGCAGGCCGCTTGAACTGCAGATTAGTGACCCTAGGGTTGCTTCTGCGGGTAAAGGGAACTGGAGACTGAACAATGAACTCCTGAAGTGGAGTATACTTCAGGATATCATGAGGAAGAAGGTGAGATGGTGGAGAAGCCAGATTGTGGGGGAAGTCAGATGCACCAGTAAAATGGCTTTGAATGAAGGCTGATCTCAAGATGGCATGTGAAATCTTTGGGAGGCAGCTATGGGCCATGAGTTTGAGTTATAAAACCTTAGAGAGGAGCTTTAAGAGTACCTGCAAGTAGGCTGCAGTCATGGGGGCATCTGCCTACACAGCCAAGGCTAAATTATATGCGAAATTGATAGGAGCCTTCATGGTGGATCGCTTCAAACATAGGAAATCTAGGTGAAATGAGGATTCTAACAGTAATCTGGCTCTACTCCGCAAGGCAGTAGGGGCATTCAGACCCTCATAAAGGATCTTGCCACTTTGTGATGAGGGAGTTGAGGTGAAGGATGAAGCTCGCATATCTGAGGTGGCCATTTCCTACTATGAGGACCTTATGGCCCCTCTGAGAATGACCCAGAGGCATCCAAAGTACTCACAGGTGGACTGGGGGTACTGAAAAAAGGAGACTTTGCAGCAACTGTGTAGCAGGATCCGCAAGTCAGAGATGTCAGATGCCATCCGCAAAGGCAAGAATGGCAAGGCTCCCAGGGAGGATGGGTTGATCTTGGAGCTCTGCAAGTTATTTTAGGCAGAAATGTCTGAGATGCTTGCTGAGCTTTACAATCAACTTCTAGTCTCTGGTACAATTGAGCCGGCGTTTTCAAAAGTTGTGGTGGTGGTGTTGTATAAGAAGGGCGATCCCTCTCTCATAGGGAACTATCGGCCTTTGACTCTGCTTAACAATGACTATAAGATCTTAATGAAGATCCTAACCAATTGACTAAGGGGGTTTGTGGCGGACGTTGCTGGGAAAGAGCAGAATGGGTTTATCCCAGGACGCTCAATTACTAACAATTTGATGCTGCTTCACCTGATAGAAGAGTGAGCAAGTAAACAGTATGATCAGAGGGAGTGGATACTATTTCTTGATCAAAAGAAGGCGTATGATCGGTTGAATCATGAGTTCCTTTAGGAAATGTTAATTTGGGTTGTAATCAAGGGGAATTTGTTGAGACTGCTTAAAGCGATTTATGAGGAAGCCTAATTGGATGTCAATATCAATGGGTCCTCTCCCACCCTTTTAAGATGTGTAGGGGCGTGCATCAGAGACCATCTATCTCCCTTGTTGTTTGTTCATGCAATAGAGACCCTTTTATTGGCTCTTAGAAAGTCATACCGGAGGAAATTTACCATCAACGGCGAGGAGTACTCTCATTCAATGTTTGCGGATGATATGTGGATTTATGTTTCATAGGAGGAGGAGAAGGTGGTATTAAAACTCTGAAGATGTACCAAAACGCTAGCAACCTGAAGGTCAATCTGTTGAAATCCAGGGCTTGGCCCATCAGCAAACAGCGACGTTAGTGTGGCACCAAAGAGCTCAATCCTCTGGATGGCAGCAGGGGTTAAGTTTCTGTACCTTGGGTGTCTCATCCCTGGGCGGACGTCACTGCATAAATTTGGCTCAAAATTGAAGCGGGCCTTAAAAAGGTGGCTTGGAAGTGGCAATGGCTCAACTTATCTTATTGGGGCAAGGCCATTGTCATAGACACTTTTATTCTTTCCAGACTATGGTACATTGCCAGATTTTTTCCACTGCCAGAATCTTCCATCAGAGGATACAACCATCCAGTTCATTTGGCGAAGTCAAGAGTAAAAAACAAGTTTCTTTAACTTGTTTCAGGGGGTGAAAAAGGGGGGCATTGGTCTTATTAACTTTGGGAGTATGATTAAAGCACTTCAGCTGAAGTGGATCGCATGGGTTGCTTAGGAGGGAAATCCATTTTTTGGGCTTAAAACTTTGAGGACTATCTCTTTAAGGCTTGAAAAGACAGTTCAAACAAGGATCTTGGTGTCAACTGGGAAATTAATCAAGGGGCCATTCCAAGCGCGGGTAACCTACTAGGCTACTGGAAGGATTACTTTAGAGCTTGGGCATACAACAAGGGTAGATTGAATGGTGGAGATTGGATCATCAAAAGAATCTGGAAATTCCCCTTTGGGGAGGAGCTTGGGGGCTGGAGATGGAACCCCGTCTGCGTAAGTACTTCAGGCATTTTATGGGGGCGGTTCACTGGGGAGACCTTTGATGGCGATGGCCGAAGAGTGCTTATGGTGGAAGCAGCTAATAAAGTTGCCAGTGCCTCCAAGGTTCTGGTAAGGAAGGCATGGGATGTTGTGGAAGCAACTGAACTGCCTTCTTTCTGGAGGGAAGCAATTCCTTCTCTGGCTGCACTAGAGGCTGGGTAAGCCTGATAAGAAGGTTGTGGAGGGCAGGATCAGCGGGTGTTCCCATGAGGAAGAGAAGGCTGGAGATACCTCAGATGGGAAATCCTTTTCGTCCTTTAGGACTGGCTAAAGGTGGGAGGTGGTGGTGTCTGCCTCTCAAATTTCAACTGCCAGGTTCTGGAAGTTACGAGACATAGAGCATTTTTGACGTATTTGTCCCATATCACTTGAAAAATACAACCTGGACTGATGGACTTGTGGGGGAGGAGGGTTAAGCGATGCTGATCTATACTACTTCAGAACTTTCTCTTCTAATTAAGCAGCAACATCTTGGTCACTGGGGCAACACTACGTAAGTTGAGTAAACATAAGGAAGATGACCTTCTGTATGCCTGTATGGTGTGTGGAGGGAAGGAGATGGCAAATACATCTTCACAGAGTGTCCAGCAGCGGATGCTGTGTGAAACAGTGTTCTCCTGTGGTATGAAGCTTACCAAACAGGGTGTAAGTAATTCTCTGGTCATCTCGCATGGCCAGAGATCCTGACTGCGTATGCTCCTCCTAGTCTGCTTGCAGAAAAAGAGGGGTTCAAGGTCTGATGCATGATATGGGGAAAGGTGATGTATGGTATATGGCTTGCAAGAAACCAGCGTTGCTTCCCTTCAAAAGGAATCCAGGCAACAAGCTCCCTGGCCATAGTCAAACGATGGCTATGAATAAGCTGTAGAAAGCTATAGAAATCCTCTTTCCTCTAGTAAGTCAACTTGAAGGGTCAGTCTGTTCTCATTCCTCGTAGTATGGAATGGGAGGCATATCTCTGAACTGGCTGGGTAGCCTTTGCTGCCCGGTATACCAAACAGTGATCAATATGTCAGTTTTGGGGTGGTGTGAGACACTCCACCCGCAGTTGGGCCCACATCAGTGGTGCTTAGATTTGTGCAGCCGCCAGATCAGCGGGGGCAGTACCCCAGGTTTCATACTGCAAAGTTTCCTGCACTGGGTTCCCTAACGGGCACACAATAGCTCAAAGAAGAAGATGGTTAAACCAAAGTGGTAATAGACTATCAGAAGCTTAGTAAAACTAAAAAGATTTCTTATCCTTTACTGCAGATTGATGATGCACTGGACCGCAGGGAGGCGCGCAAAAAACTCAGCCATAAGTTTAATTTATGGCTACTGAGAGAGAGCTGCCCAAGGAGGGGCAAAAAATGCGCTATGATTATGGTTCAGGCCTCTACTAACCCACTAGAATGCTGCAGGGGCTGTGCAATGCCTTGCGACCTTTCAATGGTCTATGGACACTATTCTTAGCGATTTAAAAATTCCTATGACTAGTTTAAACAGATGATATGAACGTTTCTTGAACGTTTACTGATCATTTGCACCACGTGGAAAAAGTTTTCCTCCACCTCGCCAAGGCTGATTTTATATCAAGCTTTTTAAATAAGATTTTTTCTGTAAGCAATTGAAATATTTGGGATTTGTTATTGATAAACATAGCTTATGGCCCCAGCCATCTAATTGAAGCTATGGAAAAAATGCCATTACTGAGAAGCAAGTGTGAAGGTCAATTGTTTCTTGAATTGATCATCTATTACTTCCTATTTATAAAAAATTATAGTAGAAAAGGTGTTCCATTATTTCACCTTCTAAAAAATGGTGTACACTTTGAGTGGACTAGGAAATTTCAGTTAGCCTTTAACAGATTACGGCTTTACCTCACCCATGTGCCACAGTTGATGTACCCAATTTTTGAAAAGACATACATTATTCACATGGACGCTTTTCTCACCACCATTGGGTGGTGTTATCTTAACTTGATTTTGACGGAATAAACATCCTGTGATTATTGTAACTGAACCTTGGATTTTCATGAACGGAACTATACAGTAATCTGAGAAGGAGTGCCTGGCAGTTACTTATATTTGTAACTAATTTTAGATTTATAGTTCATGAAGTACACTTTATGTAGTACTCAATCATGACTCTCTGTCTGTTTGCAAAATCTAAAAGATTCCAAAGGAAGATTAGCCCGCTGGGCCTTGAAATTGCAGGCTTATAATTTCAAAAATTCATCAGTGACCTAACGTTAAGTATCAAAACGCTGATGGGTTATCTAGAATGCCTACCATGTCCTTGGTGGCTGATATAGCCAATAATTTATTTTTGTTAAGATTCTTACTTAACAATATGATAATGAACCGCAGAAGTTCAGCAATTCTTGGAAAATTCATGGAAAGACATGGTTACTATGGAAGGAAGCTTTAAAAAGTAATAAAAAATTATAAATTTTTGGATATCACGACCAATATAACAAACTGATATTATATTTGTGCCCACAAGGGAGCAGGAAATGGCAGTTTCAAGATAAATGTATACATTATTATAACAGCACCTATATTGGGAATCATTGAATTCTGACATTCATGAGACCCTCTGCTGTTGCAAAGAATGTCAAGTGGAGGGACCTTACTGAAAAGCCACCTCTTATCAGTTAGTTTATCCCAACTTCGCCAGTAATATGTTTTCTATGGACGTCGTGGCCCGTTGACCAACACTACTGGTCAATTTAAATATATAATAGTGACCATCAATCACATTAAAACTGTGTGGAGACCTAAGCAGTCAAGGTTTTAGGTGCCTTGACTACGACAAAACATTTTTATTTTAGAGGATATCATCTATCAGCATGGATGCCCTCATTTTCTGTAGACATATAGAGGGACTAACTTTACGTCCCAGATGATTTTTAAGCTCAATAAATTGATTGGCATGTGCGGGGTATTGTCTATGCTTTATCACCCCAAGACCAATGGCACCGTCAAATGAGTGAATGGTACTCTCATTGGGATGTTTCATAAGAGATTTTGGTAAAGGCGTCCCACTGGACCATTTTCTTGCTTTCCGCCGTTTTTGCTTATAATATATCTTATCACTTGGCCATGGGGCATTCCCCATTTTTGCTTATTTTTATGGTAAGCAACCAGCGATTCTCCCAATTTTATACTTTTGTATCGTCAACAAGCCATGACACCTATGAATATTTGGAAGCGCTGGTGCAGACTTTTTTATAACTACAAAGTGCTGTATAATCAAAGTGTACTGCTCAGTAAAATGAGCTCATTAACGAGATAACACATACTGCCAGCCGCCACCCTCCTTATCTGTAGGGGAACACGTTTTGTATGATGATAAGCCATGGATTTGGATGAACTAGAAAGCTGGAGCACATATGAAATGGGTCTTTAGAGATCCTCAAGAAGACATCTACAGATGGCTACACTCTGAAGGATCCTGTTAAAGATCACCTTATCATTAAAGTGCATGCTTGGTTCTTTAATTGATATTAGCAGAGTTCTGGGCTGACGGCCCATAAGTTCTCAATGAGTAGGTTGAACACCACACATCTTTGTTATCTGATGTTTGTTCAGGTGGGTGAAATGTTGAAATTGGTTTGACCAACCCTCTTGATTATATCTACCTTAATTAACTAACTTTGTAACACACTAATAAGTAGATAGCGGATTTGATAAGTATAGTATTACTTTGCCACACGGCACCAGATTTTATATATGGTGGCCTAAAGTATTTATTACTATTAATTAAATACCTAAAACTTGAAAGCACAACTCTCTTTCCCTATTTATTGGCTACCAGTGCAGTGGTTTGGAATGCTATATTGCCTTCTTTTTTATCTTAGCGTACTATTTTACATTGCCTCATGCTTGTGTATAGCCTTTGGTAATAGGGGCCTATATTTGTTTTGTCTGTTAGTCTGTAATTTTGACTTCATATGGCAAATAACATCTTTTTTGATAATGCCTCAAACCTGAGTTATTCAATTCTAACTCTATTAGGAGCATATGAATTTTAGTCTAACATTTGGAAGTGCTGCTTAGTAACCATGAAAAGCACCAATAAAATCTCTGGTAGAAAATGCATTTTGGAGGAGGTTTGTCAGAAAAGAGGGGATATTCTTTTGAAAAGTTGTATCAACATTTTTGAAAACTTATTTGAGAAAGCCCGTGAGCCTCTGGAAGTGTTGATACTACAGTGTGCTCTCTAGCTTACTTAAATGAGAACCCCTATTGCCATAATTACAGTTTCTTTTAATTAGCTTTAGTCATAGTTACTTTCCTCAAAGAGTAATTTGTATTTATTTGTGGAGTTAACTGTTCGGGTATAATATAACGCTCTATTGTTGGTTTTAACGGCTGCCAAGAAAGCAGCAGCGGCTGCTGCTAATAAAAATTACTCTAAACTTAACCTAAGCCCACAAACTAGGGTAAAGTATAAAAGGACCCAATCAGCACAAAACAATATAAGGTTAAAATTTGATAGGCCCCCAATAAAACTGATTTTCAGCCATCTTTGGTAAAGAAATTCTAAGCCCCATGCTTTAGCCTAACAACCTACCTATAGACTAAAGAGCAGTTATGGATAAGAGATTTCCTCTCAAAAATCGGCTAGCAACAATAAAATATTACCAACAAACCCCTCACGCTAATTTCCTAAATCAAAAGCTGATTCATATAAGCCCCTTCAAAAATGTAGCCTCAATATATAATTAAATATACAACCTGAAACATCCTCATACATGTGGTTCAGGTGGCTTAAATGACCATAACAACAAACTCTAGGAGGATGGCAAACATTTAACTTAAAGGTGAGAAAGATTTATAATTGATAATAGATTACATTATATAATTGATAATGACAGAAACCAGTACATAAATAAAAACAATTAAACTGAAACATTCATGACCCAGAAAATCACCAGTGGGCACCCCAAATCACCCATCATGTGCTATTAACAGACCACATTGTGATTATCACATTGAACAAGATAATTGATCAGTTCATAAAAGGATCTTTATGCCAAGAGGCTTTTTTGGACAAAGCACGTGACCAATCCACTAATAAAACACTCTAGAGTTTGCAGTTTATTCATCATCAAAACCTCAAAGAAATAAAATGTTTTATAAAAGTACCTAAGAGAAGTTTAAACCCAGGTCTGATGGTGCTAGCATGATACCTTGACTTCTGAACCAACAAAAATTGGGGATTGTTACTGAAAATTTGAGACAAAACAGTAATGCTGATGATTTTAATATAACTTGTGATCTTGGAGATGAAACTGACAATAAATGATAAGGATGATCATCCCTCAAAATTTTTAATGGACTTATAACAGCAATGGTAGTCTGGCAATTGGATCCTACAATGTCTACATCTTGATTTTGATGGACCTTAAATCACTGAACTTAAAGAAGGATGCGATTATCAATGATGAAAGTAACCACATGATTTTATAAGTTGTTATCAATTATGGCAAGAACAAAAAATAAAGAATGGCAAATATTGCTTTTTTGTTTAAGAACAAAAAATGGCATAGAATTTCATATATTGTTTTTGATTAAATTATAGCGCATCTTGCCCAACACCTTGAGATTGACCCCCGTGGAAGTTTGACAAGGTTTATAATGAGGCTTTATAAGAAGTTTTAAGTATGATAGAGAAAAGACCTTTAAGAAAATGAGCACAATAAAGTGACTGAAGGGTACACTAGTAACACTCAAAAGCATCTGTAATACAATGAGGTATGATTAATGGACCAAAACATGCTATATCGTCCCAAAGCTGTCAGGGATTGGCAATGAAAAAAAACTGTAAAATGCCAAGTTGAATAAAGTGTTTTTTTAGAGATTAAATATAAGCTAAGAAAAACAACCATAAAACTAATAGAATTCCAAGATGGGGTTCTCTTGGAAATTTAAGGGAGGCTTTTATATTGAGGGTCAGCAAAATAGATGCATGGGTAGGAAACATGCCTAGTTTCCAAAGAAATTCTGGATGTGCTATCAGAGTGATAAAACTACCAATCTGATAAACAGCCAGGTGTAACCAAAAGTTCCATGTCACAAACCAAAAAGAGTTTCATTAAGCTCCATGGAGGGGATATTAAAATTGAGTTATGGTTTAATTCAAATGCTACAGTTAAATAAACCAGATTGACACCTCCTCGCAAGGTGAAAGTATTGGAAGGCAGAGGCGGAGGTGAAGGGATAAGGAACGGCTGGCACAGTGAGCGCTGGCACACATTGACAATTACAGGCCCTCAGGTTCTAGAAATTCACGGCGCAGAAGAGCCCCAAAACTGTACACTGACATGGAAAAATGGGGTCACTTTTAGGATGACAGGCACAGTGCAGTGGACAAATAGGATGCATGAAATAGGGGCACGCTTTGTGGGGCACTTGAGGGTGGATGGCGGTATGGTTGCATGTGACCAGACTGAGGGCAGACCAGGAGGTGGAAGTTTGGCAAACACCTTTTCATCATAAAGCCTTTGTTTATGGGATACTGGCGGGTATGAGAAAACTCAATATTTTGGAATAATGTAGGGGCCCAAGACCACTAAATTGGCTCAAAGGTGTTAGGAGCTTTCAAAGCTAAAATACAAAATACCAGGTTGTATTGAGATGTTTATTTTATAGCTTACAGATATAAAAATGGCACAAAAAACTTGTAGAATTTTAAAATGAGGATCTTTAAAATGTTAGGGAGGCTTTTAAGCTGATGGTTGACAAAATCAGATGCATGAAGAGTATAACCTAGGGTTGGCAGAAATTCTATCTTCACTAACAAATTGATAAGGCTATCAATCATATAAGCAGTCAATCAACCAAAAGATCCATCATTATGCTCCAGCGGGAGTTATGCTGATCTTCAGAGAGGGGATATCTGAGAGAAAGTCTCAGCTTAAGTGAATGTCATAATTTAGAAAAGCAAGATTGTGACAAATGGTGATCCAACTATTGGAAGGCCCACAAGATGTACAAGGCGCTGATTTCTGATAAGACGCCAAACACCAAAAAATGTAACCCACCATTCTAAAAGACTGCTGGGATGATGAATTGAGATCTCAGCATGTTTTGAAAATCAGATCTCATACTAGAATACAACAAGTAGAAACGCCCAATTGCGCCATATCAATTGGCCACAGAATCATTAAGGGAAAGATTTAATGGTTTTTAAGAGACTTTTTCTGATGCCTCAAACCAGTGAATCAGCAACTAAAAATCTAATTGACTTGAATACGTTTGTCTGAAAATGTGTTCAGATGAAGATGAGTAGAACATTTTTTTGAAAAAATTTTACTGTAAAGAAAGTTGATAGAACACCTAATAAACCAATGGAAAAGGTATATAGCCCTAATTTTTGCATAAAATGCTTAATGTAATGACCAATTACATCAACTCAGAAATGGCAATCTTTTTAATCATACTTAAGCACTGTGCATCATATTTTTGGAGTTTACAAGGCAAGGATTGTGCTACTTTACAAGAAGGGTACTTACTGCACCCTTTGGAACTAACGCCCAACAGCTCTGTTGAATGCTGAGTATAGGCTTCTAACAAGGATACTACTAAATATATTGATTCACATGGCATGGAGGACTATTTATAGCGCAAAAATGGGTAATCAGAGTAGAAAATATCAGGCTATTATCAAATTAATCCAAAACGTCCTTCAGGAACCGCGTGGAACTGAGGATAGCTAACTGATGTCCTTGGACAGGGTCAAAGCCTAAGATTAGGTAGTGTGGCACTAATGTAATTGGCAATGAGGGCCGTCAACATTCCAAAGTTATAAGTTGGGTCAACATCCAGTATAATGGTATAGTTAAAAGCGCATCATCTCTAATGGGACAACAAATGAACTTAGATTGGACAGCGCCTTTATAAGGATACTATTGTGGCCAACACTCTTCAAATTTGCAACTGCAATTATTTTAGCGATTTAGTAAAAGATCTGGGGTTGCTTTTATCCAAACCAATGGCAAGCTCAAATGAAGGCTTTTGTGGATTACATGTTATATGGTGGGATAAGCACTAAAACAACCATGATAGTGTTAAGGAACTCCTGAACCTCTACCAACAAGCATTTATTTCAATACAATATTCAAGAGTTGTCTTAGTAAAGATAGTACGCAAGAGATTAGACCCTAGTTGGTCTTAAACACTTGAAGGCAAATTAAACGTTCTGCTGCTTAGTCATAATCTTAAATGAGAATAGATTTGCGGTCAAGGAAATGGAACAGGCGTTCCTGTCCAGCATATCAGCAGGCATGGTATTTTATTAGAAGCTCAACTTATCCTGAAAGTGATGGTACTATAAATTGATATTTTAATTCAATAAAAGAACTGGTATACGTCTTAAGTGCTCCCTCTGAGACAGACACTGGAAAGAAAAACTTAATTGCTTATGTGTACTTTCCTCTGGAACAAGGGAAAAGCTGACTCAATCACCCTGAAACCCTATAACACTTAAATATGAAGGCATCCTTCTCCTGATAATTTTAAGGATCACATACAAAGAATATTAGGGAAGTAGATCATTTAAAAAAATAAAGAGCCATATGCGGTGCCCAGATCTTGCTTTGAGTACTAGCTAGACATGTACCTAAGGCGTTCCTCTGCCAATCTCATTGTGGCCCAAAGGGGATGGATGGCGACCAAACCGAAGCTGATTTTTTTGGGCTAATAGAACCTATTATTAGAACTATGAAACTGAGCGCTTTGACTGGGCGGTTAGCAATTTATTTTGGGAACGTGACACTGAATAAATATATAATACATATAACCCCATATAATTTCAAAGAGCAAAATGATGATTTGAAAAGAGAAGAATTGATTTAGGAAAGTTTTCCACTAATGAGACTAATATAATTAATAAGATTACGCTGTTTGCAATTGGAAAACAGCATTAAAACCTATCACCAGACCCCCTTAAAATAAGCCACGCTTTCTCAATAAAGGGTAGAGGGAGACCACAACACAAAACTCAAAATGAATGAGTTAAATGCGGGCTAAAAAACAAGCTCATCTCATCCAACCAATAGTCAACGATGTGGTAGATATTCAACTGGTGATAAAGATGAGAATGCACTGCAGCCCAGGTTGCCATTTCAAGGGCTTCCAGTGTATAAAAAACTATAGCAGATATCAGACTTCATAACTAAAAATGTGTCATATTTAAGGAATACTGATCAACAATGTGGACACATTTTCCCTGAAGATAATCCCATTCATATACCCTTATCAAACTATTAAAAAACGTTAAAAACCATCCTATACATCTACAAGCGTGTTTGTAACAATATATATATGGGAAGTCCAAGTGGAGAAAATGGCAAAGCTATTGAGCCAAAAGTGCCTTATTATATGAATGTGTTTTAAAAATTAATGGAACCTTCTCTGATTATTTTATAAATGATCATAATTCTCGCTCCTAATTCTGGGGTTTTGTATAGCCTCAAGACAGGATATTACACCCAGATCAATTGTCAGACATTATAAGGCAACACAATTTTAAGGATTAGATGGATTATAATCCTTCAAATAATAGAACCGTAGCTAGCACAGGCGATTTCCTATCAGGATGGGTGGTGATGCTACTTGATTTTTGACATCCCTTCCCAGTCTAGAAAATTTTATTTAAAACAAAAACAAATTTCTCTTCCCCCTTATCTATATCTTTGTTTTTAGAGTGACATGAATATTATGAGTTTCAAAATATGTCTAATACTAAAGCTTAACTCCTATCAGATATGCATGAGTTCAAAACCTGCACATGGCTAGACTTGGGATAATAGTATTTATCCTAAGGATGAACTTCTATAACTAAGAAATAATTGATAAGTTTAGTATCATATCAGTCAACAATTATATGATAGCTGTTATCCATACTTCAATAAACTTAAAAAACCTATATAACAAAGTAGCTATATGGCCTAATAATTTTAGTACTAATGGGAATAGCCCAAGAGGGGGTTGCCATAAATTTACTTGCAGTTACCAAATAAATTAAATTTGAAAACTGCCAATAAAGCACCTCAGCATCAGCTAAGCAGCCATATTGTATGGGGAAGGGGGTTTGGGGGTTCTCCATCTGGCTTAGGCATGAGGGTATGCGTGAGAGTGAACAGAATGGGAGTGAGGACATCAGAGGCATGTGGTAGGATGTTAAAACCATTAATTTGTCTTCATCAATGAGGCATGCAGTGTACAGAGTCTTGATGAACTAGACAAGTTTTAATTTTGAAAACTTAATTAATTTAACACACAAGTAAAACATTTAAGTCAATGACACGTTTAGGGGTAGTGAAAATGTTTTTTTAGATTAACAGAATCGGCGTTTGGGGGCCCACTGCAAATGCAAGATCTCATGATCTTGTCCTGGCCTCCTCAGGAAAGATTTCCTAGAAATTAGGACAGGATTGCCATCATTAAGTAGCTTCATGGATACATGGAAGTATTATTAAAGGAAAGTGTTGGCAGGGGTAGCAATCACTTTGATGGCAAGCTGATAATGGTTTTGTAAACTAGGAAGCCCTTATGAGGGCATAAGTGGCACTGATGAATAGACTTGGGAGGCTGGAAGAAAATAGCTAATCAAAATTTATGTTACTTGAAAAAGGTTGATCGTCATCATTACCCATTTTAGAAAAAAATGGATTTTGTAGAGGTAAACATGGTCCAGCAACAGAAGTTAAATTTAAGGGCAGGAGCAGTTGGCTTTAAATACTGACCAGGGAAATTTGATTGAGCCTGAGAAGCAAACAGTTTCTGTAAAAATTTGAGAAGTTTAGGTTTGATTGGCTTATGAAGTAGGAGCTTCAGTTACAGAGGTCAAGGGATGGAGAAGGAAAATTGAACTTATTAAGAAACCTAGCATGATTGGTAGTGTGGACAATGCCATAGGGAGAGAAAAATAGGCCACTGTGGCAGCAAAGGAAGTGCACTTGCACTTTGAGTGGACTAATTAGAAGCAAAAGGGTAGAGGGTTTGACCATTTTATACGCGGGTCCAGTATGGGTGGTTGGGGAAGAGCAGATAATGGTGCAGGGGGAATAACAAAAAAGGTTTTCCAGTGGAAGGGATACATTGTTGCAAAGGCGTGAGACCCTTCAAGTGGATGGCCCACTGGGAACCACAAACTAGAGGACAGGATCAATGAATATAAGCATATAAGCCCTCTAGGAGCTCCTGGAAGAGTTGCACATGGGAGAGATGGTTGAGCAAGCCATCAAACTGGACCACCAGAGTGGCATCCACTGGAAGCCAAGTGCAAGTTTTAGAAATTGTTAATATTTTTATAAACAAGTAGCATCAACTTTGGCCATGGCAGGGCTTGCTAAAAATACTAGATTGAATTATCCATTAAAAGGAAAAAAATTTAATGAAACTAGAAGGTTTTAACACCACCTGATCCATTTTTGCAATTTGTATGAAAAACCATCTGTATATTATCATTTCTCTTAATATTATACTTTACAAATATATAGACAAATGCTTAAACTAGGTTCCAATACACTAATTTAATTCAGAGAATTACTTTTACTATGTATTATCTTGCCCCATGCTCCAGGAAATTTAGATGTAGTTTCAAGTTTTATCAAATTACTATTGAATACCTCGCTTTGGCGCTTCCAATTGCTAATAATTATGAAGGAGATTTTATTCCTGAACTTTACCAGTGCAACCTTAAATCCCTTTTACCTTGATTACCTTGCCCTGTGGCATGGTTTTTGTATCACCTATTATTTTATAATAATCAGGTATTTTCCCCCACGTCAGCATAAACTTGTCATTAACAGTTTTCAATTATTCTTTTTAACCATTTGCAAGATACTCAGTAAAATAAACTAATTGCTATTATGACTTAAATTGACCCAAGGCCAATGCAAAACCACCTATTTTTTCTCTTTGCTATAATATTCACTGAATTCCTTAATGCTATTAAGTTATTCATAATCACAAATAGGAAAAAGGATTTGGAGGAGCATATCAGTATGAGACTGCCATGGTGTATGGGATCTTGTTTTTACTATAGCTTGTCAAAGCAAAAGGCTATCAAGACTACCCACTTCAAACCTCTGAGCCATTGACAGTATTTAATACTATGGCGCACTATCCATTTTAATCTAATAAAAGCCTATTTTTTACAATTAAGGTATAAATATGTGCATATAAGGTCACTTTCTTTGTACAGTACCTTATTTGTTTAAGTAAAAACTCACCTGAGCATTAGAACTTAACACCTAAGCTCTGGTTCAAAATTTTGGTGCTCTCTACTGTGGGCTTTTGCACCCTGTACATTAACAGTTTACAATAAACAGATAATCATTTTAATCCATGCTAATCCAGAGTTTTTAATCTTTCTGAAGCGGGCTGACACCAAGTACTACCCTTCTTATAATCAAGCTATTCAAAACTTTTCTTTCCAATTACTATCACTTTTAGTAATTTTGATTTGATTCAAACAGCGTAATTTATTAATCAACCCCAGGCGAGATATGTATGAACAATAAGGTAAAGAGCTGGGGAAATTTTCTTTCTCATAAAAATCACTTTAGTTACTATGATTCAATTTGAACAGAAAATTTGGATAATCACACACAGGAAAGATGGGCGACTTTAATAACAAAAATAATACAACATGGGCGAGCATTGCAGCAAGCGGTGCGCTTAACAGTGCAACTAAGGGCAAGAAACGCCCTGGAGAGGGACCAGGAACCCAATCTGCAAAGAAATTGCAAACTCAGCCATCGTCTGGGTTTATGGTATTTACTGTAAAGCACGCGCAATACATGTACATTCAATTCAACTAACCTTTGTCAAAGGTGGAACATGGGATCAGACTCTTCCTTGGGGATGAGTCACCGACCCTGTGGGAGAAAACATGTGAGGCACAGCCCTCACTTTTCCCTCACGCGGTGTACATAGCCACCAATAACATGGGCCATAGCTGGATTGATATTGGTTTTGAAACATCCGATGAAGCCGACGCCACAGCAAAAATCTGCGTGGAAATTGCCCTCCCTGAGGGCAAAAAAATTGTGCGCACCGCGCGCACCAAATGAAACAAAGTGAAAACTTTGTTCATCTCCTTTGACTCGCTCCCCACCAACCTTCCTCATAAGGTAATCGAGGAGGAGCTCCGCAAAGGTCTTGTGGCCTATGGAGAAATCCAACAACTCAAATTACAGCGATTTTGCTTAATGCCCAACCTGTGCATGGGCAAAGCTATCGCTGTAATCAACCCCTTCCTAGAAGTGGAAGAGGATTTATCCAGAATTCCCCATGCAGCAGAATTTCACTTTGCAGATGGGGGCCAGTCAGCTGCATTCAGAGTTACACCGGAACGCGCACCACCCATTTGCAACCACTGTGGCTCACTGGGCCACAAGGAATATGCATGCCCTAGTAAAAGAGGGCTTAATGGAAAATGATTTTTGTGAAGAAGCTATGGACGAAGATAATAAAAACTTCACCAAAATGACTGATGGCCGCCACCTATTCCGCTGTTGTGAAGATTGACTATACTCCATCGTGGACCCAGTTACAAGTAAACAGCATAAAGCAGCACAAAAAGCCTGCAAGAGAGCAGCGGCTGAAGTGGCGGCACATGTGGAATCCGCGTCATTAACCATGGACAAATTCAGGAGGATATTTCAGATATTCACCAAACCAACCTATTATAACAATATGCCCAGGTTGATAATTTTCACAGTAACCAGACTGAGCCACAAAGCATCATCAGTCATGCACATACTGAGGAACAATGCAACCGCAATTTGGGTGAAAATGCGGTGCACATTGCAACAAAGTTGAACCTCAAAAATCTAAAATCCAATCAACAACCTGCATCAAATCAACATGAGACCTGTGCAGGAAGAGTTGACGCAAATGCAAAAAACCGTAATTCCCCTAAATCATTGGGTCAGATCAAGGGAACCAACAATGGCAGTGAAAGAGTTGGAGTAAAGATGTGGAGCATGGCCAAAATGAGCCGCGATGTGATAGGACCAGAGGGTCCTCCCAACCGCTCCTGAGGCGCCACGGGCACCTCAGTGTCAATAGGGACGTTAAATATCGTGGGAGCCAGGTCTCATATGTCCTAAGCCAAAAAGCTGGCATTCCTGAGAAAGCCTCTTGTAGACATCTTGGCCATCCAAGAAACCCACTTCCTACAAGGGGAAGAAGAATCCTGGTCAACCAGGGTCGCACCATCACAATCAGTATGGACGTCTCACTGTGGGGTGATAGTCCAAAACAACAAAAAATTTAAAATTAAAAATTCATCATCACACTTTCACAGTCAAGTCCTGGTAGTGACAATCACATGTCAAGATGAAATAATTTCGTTAGCATGTATCTTCGCACCGTGCACTGCAACTGAGAGAAAAAAATTTTGAAAAAATTTCTACCCTCACCCTCCCACCAGATATCATCATGTTAGGCGATTTCAACTGCTGGGATAACCCCAATACAGACCGATGGCCTAATCCCAGGGGATGCCCACCTGGACACATTAAATATCGCACAATGAAGGCATCTCTTGGCTTACAGGATGTTATTTCCCCCAATTCACCAATCCTTCCCCATATGACAAGACCCAACTTATGTGAGGGACTGCTCATATTGATGAGTCGTATTGACCACATCCTCATCCCACAATCCAACCACTCAAGAGTCTCCAAATTTACAACAAAAGAGATCAATTTTTCTGATCACCAATTAGTTACAGTGCAGTTAGCATCAACCCAATCCCACACACAGGTGTCACCTTGGAGAAAGCTTCACCCAGAAAATATAAGATTTCCTGAGATATCTGACTGGGTTGAAAACAAGGCTACAAACCCAGAATTCACAGCCCCATTCACTTCAGATCCCATCAGAACATGGGAAAATTTTAAAAAAGATTTAATTAACAAAACCCACATAATGCATCACGCAAGTACACCGCGGACACAGCCACAATCAAGCGTACCTTGGCAGAACTAGACCACCTGGAAATAAATACTCCAAGATCTGGCTATAGCCCTAATTGGGGACGCAAATGGGCAGAAATTTCAGCCCGACTTAACAATCTCATCTTTGAACACCAGCACAGAATTAAAGTATCAAACAAAGGTAAGTTCATAAAGGAAGGTGAAACCTGTTCAACATACTTTTACCACCAATTCCACTCCCATGGAAACCAGCCCACGTGCACACAGGTCCGCAAGACCAATGGCACTGTGGCAACTGACCCTGAGGAGGTCAAGGCGGAAGTACACCGATATTACACCGAATTATATTGTGATATGCCAACAGATTCACAAAAAAATTAAAGAATTTATTAAAACTGCCAAGATACAAAGTACACCACCAAAATTACAATATACTATCCCTTATCACACAGGAGGAGCTTTGGGAAACAATTCGCGGTGCACCACGTAGGAAATGCCCAGGGCCTGATGGGATACCCTACGAATTTTACAGGAAAAATTTCAACAAATCTCCCCCTCCTATTGGCGTCAATGAACCAGAGTTTGTTGGAAACACGCCTATTACCAGGAGGCCATGAATCCTACGTTATAACCTTATATAAAAAGGGTGACAAGTTGGACTTGGCCAACTGGTGCCCAATTGCACTCTCCAACACTGACACAAAAATTCTAACAAAAATTCTAGCAGCTAGATTAGGCGCAATTACATCTGACGTCCTATCACCCAACCAGTTTGGGTTTATACCAGGGCGTTCAATCTGGAATAACATACACCCTGTTGCAAACATTTGCCAATCCAAAGCAACTGGTGCCCTGGTCTTCTAGGATCAGGAAAAGGCGTATGACCGTGTTAGCTGGCCATACCTAAAAGAATGTCTACATGCCTTCAAACTCCCACCAAGATTCATAAAATGGGCGATGCTCCTAACAGAATCTGCAACCATGGCTGTATGAGGCCCTGGATTCCTAACAAACAATATCAAACCACACAGAGGGCTCAAACAAGGGGATCCCCTCAGCCCACTGCTATATAATTTCAGCTTTGACCCGCTCCTCCGAGTAACTGACTCACGTCTCATGGGGATAACCACACAAGGACAACCAACAGTCAAGATACTAGCCTTTACAGATGACTGCGTAGCAGGTATAGCAAACAATGAAGTTGCCCGACAGCTGGAACACACTTTAGAGGAATACTCCAAGGTGAGCAATGCATCGCTCAACAAAAGGAAGACAGAAATCATCCTCTTAGGCAAATACACAAACAATTGGGACACAACATCAGAACCTCACACCTACACTCGAAAAAAACCCAATTATTTTACCCTTTGCAACACCTCCCACCACCACTCCTGTCCGACACCTTAGAATCTGGCTAGAATCAGGGGGATATGCTAATGAGACAATGGAAAGTAACCTGGTACTATGGTTATCCAAACGCGTCAGCTCCCTCAAGGGAAGAACCCCAGGACTAACAGGACGAGTTACAGTTGCTAACTCGCTCATCATTACAATACTGTGGTACCAGGCCCATGCGATAGCCTTCTCACCTACCTTTATAACCTCAATTCGCGCGCTTATCCAGGGCTGGCTGTGGCCTGGCTCTCACCCTCCTATACGGATGGAAACACTATTTGGACCACGCTCAAGCGGAGGCATGGGCCTAATAGATTTTGAGAGCCATGCCAATCACATCCTAGGTACCTGGATAAAGGAAATCCTTGCTCCAGACCTCCCGCAACAACATTGGTCCAGAGTAGCAAGGACTAACTTTGCACAGGCGCTCAAATTAACCAACCCACATAGTCCACCCAGACTACTTTCATACCTTGCCAAGCACCAACTGCAACAGGTCCGCATGGAACCTCCCCTCATTTCAAACATATCCTCCGAACTATCCGCCATATGAGATGGACCATAGAGAACATGGGTACTATACAGGGAAGTGGACGACCCAGCCCCCAATTAAAATTAAGAAACCCAGAAAACTACCCCCAGAGGGATATTCTCGCAACAACTTAAGCATAGCTAGGATAGAATACCTAGATATGCTGACATTTCATATGATTTAACCACACAGAAAGTAATGTGGAAAATGACACACCACCCACTCCTACAACCAAGAATAAGAGCAAACGCCTGGCGCTGTTTGAGAAGGACCTATAGGACGGCGGACCGCTCCAACTCCCTCCACAAAACATGTGCAGTATGTGGAGGGGAGGGATCCCTACATCACCGCCTAGAAACATGCCCCCCAACCAAAGCTATATGGAAGGAAGTCGCACGCCTGCTCAAGATTCAAAACGAACAGGAATTCTCAATATCAAAGAGTATCTTCGCGCTCCAAATCGAGTCACCAATCCCATCTACCCTCCGCTCCCTAATAATACCCATTGCAATGTGGACAATACACACAATTGCATTAGATGCATTTAAGGGCACGGTCCCAACCATTCATGGGATTATTAAAGGATTCCATGTCCACTTACTAGAGCACTTCCAAGCCTGGCTCTATGGATATATGAGACCAAGACAAAAAGCGCTCATAGAATCATGGTTCCCACTCTGGTTCCTCCACACAGACCCTTTCCTTCACACCTTCTCCATAGCAGGGGAAACCCCCTCAGAGTAGTGCACCAACCCCCATACCTTGCATTCCCGCTGGCAACAGGGGTAACTTGAGTACCCTGGAATGTCCAATTTTTATATTTCTTAGCTATTCTCTTAGTTTCACATATATTCGGTAATGTCTGTCCCCTGGCTGGCTTACCTCGGTTAAATAAAAAGGTAAAGAGCTGGGTGAACGCAGTAAAGGGTAGCGGACCCAGACCTGCACCACCCAAAGGTAGCAAGCGCACATGTACAAATGAAAATCTAAGCAAAAATAAAAAACCCAAGGTTGCGCATCCCTCAGGTTTCATTAATTTCTTAGTAAATTTTTGCAGCTATTTGGAAGTATCCCAATTACAACCACTGTTGTCAGTGGAATATGGGATATGAGTTTTCCTGGGTGTAGAAACACTGACAATGTGGGAAAAGTTTGGCAAAGCCCAACAGAAATTTTCCCGCATGTGGTGTACCTTACAACCCATACTATCTGTAGAGGTTGGGTAGACCTTGGGTTCAAAACTGCGGAAGAAGCAAACAATGTAGCAAAGGTCAGAGTAGTACTCATTCTTCCCAACGGACAGCTATTGGTCCTGACCAAATGCACCCGTTGGGCAGAATCCAAAGACATCTTCATCATTTTTGGCTAGCTTCCAACTACACTGACGCGCACAGTAGTCAAAAGACATCTCCAAGAAGGCTTAGAAGCATACAGAGAAATTAAACAATTCGAAATGCAATGATTCCAGCTGATGCTGACCCTTAGCATGGGGAAGGCATTAACAATAATTTCACCAAACCAGATAATAGTAGAGGATATTACAAAAATCCCCCACATCACATCCTTCACATTCGATGGGAAAAAATACCAGCTGTTTCGTGCAATAGTGGAAAGCACACACCCCCATTTGCAACCACTGCCAGGCCTTTGGGCACAAGATTCATGCTTGCCCCATCAAAGAAGGCTTGAGAGAAATGGAATTCTGTGAGAAGGAAATGGGCGAAGATGACTCAAAGTATGTAAAAATCAAAGATACTACACAAGCCTTCAAATGGGAGAACATGGACAATATAAAATAATTGATCCTATTTCCCCAAAAGAATGAAAAATGGCAAAGCAAGCTCTCAAGCTGGCCACGGCCAAGGCAAAGGCCTTGGCGGAATCAACTATATCGCTGGAGCAGATCCATAAAGACTTGGAGAAATTTGAGTCCATGAACCAATCAGATCCTGCGGAAAACCATACACCCAATCTGACAAGTTCAAATTTGGCAGAACCTGATTCAGAAATGAATGCAGTAAAATTGGGGTTCAGTGCACCCCCAGAGATTGTGGAAGTTAACCAATAGGGAAGGAAAATCAACAATGGAATGCGCAAGAAAATAATGTGGCCTGTAAAAATCCACAAGTGCACCACAATAACATTTTGAAACCAATCAAAGCCAAGAGAGGAGCAAAACTATGGTGATGAAAGGGGCAGAATACACCCCAACTCCTACTCATGGTTATGCTCTACGCAGCAGAGGTGCAGTGGAGAGCAATGTGAGTGAGAGATTAGGGCCGGGAGGCCCTGCTAACCACTCCTGAGGCGCATTGGGCGTCTCAGTAGAGATAGTGACGCTGAACATAATGTGACTCAAGGCCTTAACATCCTGGGCCAAGAAGTTGAGTCTCCTACAAAACTCACCTATGGATATCCTGGTGGTGCAGGAAACCCACTCTCCACAGGGAGAGGAGGAGGCATTGGAAAAAATACTCCTCCCAACAATATTGTTTTGGTCACTCCACTATGGGGTGATAGTACGCGCGAACCAAAAACTTTAGATTTATTAATAAGAATTTGTTCCTGAATGGCCGTGTACTTGACATAACATTCTCATGGCACACCAAAGTGCACACAATCGCCATTGTGTACACCCCAAATGGTGCACAGGACCAAAAGAAATTTCTCACAGCCCTAAAACAACTAAATCTACCAGCAAACACTTTTGTCATGGGAGACATGAACTGCTAGATTATTCCAGAAATGGACTGATGGCCATACACAATGGAGATACCACAAGGGCAAGTGGAACTTCAAGTACTAAAGGTCACCCTGGGACTATATGATCCACTGCAAAAAGGCAATCCCTGCTACAAAACATGACACGCCCACATGTAAACAATGGTACACTTGTCTCTATGTTGAGGATAGACCTAATACTTGCACCAATAATTTTCTGTCACCAAAATCAAAAATTTAAAACTGAAAAATCAAATTCTCTGACCATTGGCTTGTTTTGGTGTCCTACAAACTGGCGGAACCAAGTACCCAAGCACCCAGATGGTGCAGAATACACCCAGAAAGTTTAACTGACTCAGAATTTAAATCCTGGATGGAGAAAATATCCTCAACCCAGGATTTTCTAATACCCTTTTTCTTGGACCAACTAACCACATGGAAAAACTTTAAAAAATCAACAACACAACAAATTAAACATACTTTGTCTAGAAGACACAGGGCAGTTTCAGCCATTTTCAAACACACATTGGCTGGAATTGACCATCTAGAAAACAACGTACCAAGAATAGGTACAGCCACGGATGGGGTCATAAATGTGCAGAGGTTTCTGCTCAGCTAAACACCCTTATCCACTAACATCAACACTGAGTTGGAGTCCAATATAAAGGCAAAGACATAAGAGATGGAAAACTTGCTCGAGCTACTTTTTCTGACAATTCCATGCCAGGAAAAATATGATGGCTTGTACACAGGTCTGTCAACTGGATAAATATATAGCAAAAACACCCGAAGAAGTCATGACCAAAGTACACAGGTTTTACATGAAATTGTATAAATCCAAGCCAGTCAAAACAGAAAAAATTGAAAATTCCTTAGAAGTGCACATATCGACACTGCATTTCAAAATAACAATTTAATTAACCTAATATCACGCGAGGAATTATAGGAAGTAGTACGCGGTGCACCAAGAGGGAAATACCCTGGACCTGATGGGATTCCTTATGAATTTTATAAAAATATTTTACTAACATTTCTAACATTATTCTAGCTTCAATGAACAAGTGTATTATGGAAACATGCCTCCTACCTGGAGGCAAAGAGGCATACATGGTCACATTATTCAAGAAAGGAGCATACTAACCTATCCAACTGGCGCCCAATTTCCCTAACCAATAAAGATACAAACATTTTCACAAAAATTATGGCTAATGACTAGGAGAAGTTGCAACTGATGTGATATCCCCATCACAATATGGATTTTTCCCAATAAGATCCATAAAAGATACCATCTACACAGTTGCAAATATCTGCCAGTCCAAAACCTCTGGAGCACTTGTCATTTTTAGACCAACAAAAGGCATATGACAGGGTGAACTGGACCTATCTTAGAGCCTGCCTTCAAAAATTCAAGCTTCTAAATAGATTCATAAACTGGGTAATGTTGTTTACAGAGTCTGCAACCATGGCTGTGTGGGGAGCAGGCTTCTTAACCAACCCAGTTATTCCACAGAGAGGACTAAAAAAAGGAGGACCCTAAGTCCTCTACTCTACAACTTACGCTTGGACCCTCTAATTTAAAATACAAACACACTACTCAAAGGAATCAACGTCAAGGGCCAACCACCAGTCAAAATGATGGCCTTCGCTGATGATTGCGTGGTGGTCATATCCAACAATCAAGACGTTTGCAGAATTGAGAAGATAATTTAAGACTAATTAGCCATAAGTAACGCATCACTTAACACTGAGAAAACGGAAATTATACTCCTGGGAAAATAGCAGACCCAGTGGATGCCATCTACACAGGGCCAACAAGCTAGTACAACATCAAGACTCATGACCAGACATAGAAAGCAAAAATTAGCAACGAACTCACTAAAACTTCCATTTATCACCAAGCCAACAGCTGGCCCTTTTCGTCACTTGGGAGTATAGTTGGAAGCAGAAGGATACGCTGACTCCATGATGGATAATCAATTATTAGACAAAATAACAAAAGCATTGCCTCCTTACATGGACACCAAACAGGTTTTACAGGAAGGGTCACGGTAGCCAACTTGTTGATTCTATCAATCATATGGTTCACGGCCCATGCAATCACTTTCTCACCATCTTTCTTCAACACAGTCCACGCCCTATTACAAGGATGGCTATGGTCCAACGACAACCCCCTGTACGCCTTAAAACCCTATTCGACTCTAGAAGAAATGGAGGTATGGGGCTTACTAATTACGTAGAGCAAGCAACCCATATACTGGGATTCTGGATAGCTCAGGTGACTAGTCCAGATCTTCCAGATACACACTGGGCCAGAACAGCAAGATATAACTTCACACATGCACTACAATTAAGAAACCCAGATCACCTGAACACATTAATTAAATATCTGGCATTCCATCCCACAGCTGCAGGACCACATGTCACTCCTGCACTCTTCAAACTAATACTCCTAGCCATGAGAAGAGTGACATGGCGGATTCATATAAATGATCAAACCAGTCACTGAGGACGCCCAAGGCTAGCTCACAGACAGGAGATCAACGATCAAATAGTCACAGACAATATAATAAGCAAAAGCCCAAATACCATAGCCAGGATAGATTACCTGGACCATATGGACATACCCTACAACCTGGAGACCCAAAGAAGAGTATGGAGATACACACATAACCCTCTACTCCAACCCAGGTAAGAGCACATGTATGGAGGTGTATAAGGAAAGTATACCGATCAGCTGAATGATCAAATGCCACTCATACCTCATGTGCAATATGTGGTCAGTATAGAAGCCTAGCCCACCGTCTAGAACAATTCCCAACATCAGTGTCTGTATGGAAAGAGGCCATGCGCCTTTTCCGCCAAGAAAACGGACATCCATTCAGCCTAGCAAGGAACATGTTCGTTATAAACATGGACTCTCCTATCCACCAATTTTCAGGGCGCTAATAGTAGCAATAGCACTATGGATAATACATACAATGGTACTGGAATCATTCACAGGAGCAGTGCCAACAATCCAAGAAGCCATTCATCGCTTCCACAGTCATATATTGGAACATTTCCAAGCATGGTTGTTTGGACATATGACCCCCCATAACAGAAGGACAATCAACACATGGTTCCCCATATGGTTCTTAAAAGTTGATGCTTTCATTCACACATGCTGCATCCAAGGATAAGCCAGCATAACTCCTCTTCCCTACCGTCCTAATATTGGTGATCCTGGAGACAACAAGAGGGGCTTTGAACCCTCTGGGGTGTCTTTAATTGTCAAATTTCATTAATTTTCTCACTATATTGGAAGTGCTTGTCCCCTGGTCGACCTTCCCCAGTTCATAAATTTAAAATTTTTACATTTATTGCGGGAAGGCCAACCATGGGACGGACACTTCCGAATATGACTCAGAAGAGACAAAACTTAGTACCAGGGGAGGCACCCCAGAGAAGCGATGCTATCTCATGTTGCCAGCGGGAATGCCACTTATGGGGAGGGGGAGGGAATGTGTGAAGTGGCCGTAGCCACAATTGAACATGTGTGGAGGAAAGGGTCTGATTTGATGAACCAAACTGGAAACCAGGAGGAGACCAGCTGTCAGCGACATGGTGGGAGGTATCCAAACATCCACGCTTGAAAGTGGTCCACCAAATGAGACCAGAATCTGTGGACAGCTTCTGGGAGGGTGGGGGTAGAGCCTGCGATGGCATCCAAGAAAATCTTGTGGATAGTCCACATGGCGATTGAAACCACCAGAGCACGAAGGGAGGGTGGGAGGGGGAGGCCATTGATGAAGCAAACATATCTCTTGACAGACTGAAGGGATGCGTTTGATCCTGGCCCAGCAGGCGTTGGACTTCGCGCCATATCACTTTAGAGGTGGGGCACTTCTCCAGGCGGTGGAACAGCGTTCTATACTGGCCACACACGACACAGGATGAGTGTAAAGCGTTAGAGCGCTCAGCTATAAGATACACCCGCCTCAGGCAGCGCCACACATGGGAGCGGACTTGAGGCTGCAACAGAGGATGGTGTGCATATTTCCAGATAGTCTTTTGGGTCTCAATGGAGTAAGGGATGTCCATCATGTCCAGGTAGTCCACCCTGGATAGGACATGGGGTCGTTTGGGGATCACGTCATCTTGGATGGGTAGCCTATGTACCTCTTGTGTGAACTGAGGAGAGGGGCAGCCTCTCTGGGCTGTGTGTCCGCTAATATGAATTCTCCACTCAGCACTCCGCATGGAGAGGAGGATTCGTTTGTAGTGGGTTTTAGCCCCGTGAGGACCTGTGGCCAATAGGTGTGAAGCCAGGTATTTCATCAGGGAGTGAGGGTTTGATGGATTGTTGAGGCCCAAGGCTCAGGAGAAGTTGGAGCGGGCCGCGCGGGACCAGTGTTGGGAGGGGAGCATAGGGGCAGTGATGGCCACAATCTGGGTGCCCAGGATCTTGGCAGCATGGGCTTTAAAGTCAAGCAGGCCCATGCCACCATGCAGATGAGGGCCAAACATGACCTCTAGCCATACTGGTGGTGGGCGGCCTGACCAAAGCTATCCTTGCAGAAGGGCATACAAGGATTTGAAAAAGCCTGGGGAGAAGGGGATGGCGTGGGCTCCAAACCAGACTTTGGAGAGGAGCATAGAGTTGGCTAAAACAACCCTTCTAGTAAGGAAGTAGGGTGGCCTCTGATGGAGGCGATGCGCTTCGTCACGTTGTCTAGAATATGACTTTCCATTACTGCTGATGCATAACCGCCTGCCTCCACCCACACGCCCAGATGGCATACTGGTCCTATGGTAGGACGTGGCACAAAGGGGAGCACCATTGGAGCGGTGTGTGTTGAGTTAGTAAGGCGTGGACGTGGGCGAGCAGATGGGCCGGGTTGGGAACTACTTGCTGGGGCCCAGCAGTTCTGAAACCGACCAAGGAGGATGATTTCGGCTTTGGAGGCGTTCAGTGCCGCGTTTCTTACCCGGGAATATTCCTGGATGAGGGCTTCAAGCGCGCGTGCATCTTTGTTATTAGACACCCCCACCACACAATAATCTGCAAATGCCATCATCTTGATTGGGGTTTGGCCTGGCACATGGACCCCAGTGAGGTGGGCGTTCACATTTCGCAGTAGTGGGTCAAAGCTGAAGTTGTATAAGAGTGGGCTGAGGGGGTCCCCTTGTCGCAGGCCCCTTTGAGGGCGGACTACTTCTGTTAGGAAGCCTGGGCCACGCACTGCCATTGTCACAGATTCCGTGAGCAGCATCACCCAGTTTATGAAGCGGGGGGGGGGGTAGGCGGAATTGATGAAGGCAGGCTCTGAGGTATTCCCAGTTTACTCTATCATAGGCCTTTTGTTGGTCTAAGAATACAAGTGCCCCAGAGGCTGTGGACTGACACACATTAGCCACAAAGTGCACGTTATCCCAAATTGACCTTCTGGGGATGAAACTGAATTGTTCTTGGGAGATGGTGGCAGATGCTACAGTTCCTAAACAGTTATCCAGGATTTTGGTTAAAATTTTTGGTGTCTGTGTTTGGAAGAGAAATGGGGCGCCAGTTGGCTTAGTCAAGCCTATCCCCTTTCTTGAAGAGTTTGACAGTAAAGGCCTCATGTCCTCCTGGTAGGAGGCATGTTTCTAACAGGCTTTGATTGAGTGAGGCTAGCAGCAATGGGGATATATATTTAAAATATTTTTTGTAGAACTCATATGGAATGCCATCTGGGCCTGGGCATTTTCAGTTTGGCGCACTGTGAATGGCTGTCCTTAATTCGTTCAGAGTAATTAAATTCATTATTTCTGGGTATCAGAAAATGGTGCAGATATGAGCTCGGTTGAGAAATTCTGCCATTTTGGCCGGCTGAATTGGTTCAGCTTGGTATAACTTGGATTAATATCTTTTCATTTTGATTGCCACTTCAACCGATGTGTCCACAATGGAATTATCCAATCTTCGCACCTGTGTGCAGGCCACGCTCTGGCATGGTGCAAAAAATTTTAAAGAAGTATGCGGTGCACTTGTCACCTTTAGTGATGTGTGTGGCCCTGTATTGGACACAAACCCAATGTTTGTGTTGCCTTTCAAGTGCGTTGACGTGGTCAGCTGCCTCTGCCCACTTCCATCCCCATGCAGGGCTATATCCTGTGGCTGGAATATTGGACTCCAAGTGGGCCAATTCCACCAGCGCGCGTGATATAACCGCCAATGTGGCTCGTGAGCGTCTGGAGGAGAGATGGCAATAGTGGCGGATGGTGTCTTCTTTGAAAGTTGCCCATATGGAAATGGGGTCCGCGCAAAAATGGTGCAACAAATGATTTTGCCAGAGTTGCCTCTTCCACCCACATGGAAAATCCTGGTGACGTGAGCTTGGGGGGCAGATTTTGCACCAATGTGGGGCCTTTGCAACTGTGATGGGTAAGTGGTATGTTATCAAGACCAGTTGGTGGTAAGAGAATTCTATTTTAGTTGTTTTGAAGTGGGAGATGTGGGGTTTTAATTTTGCCAGCATTAGAATAAGGTCGATGTGGGTCATGGACCTTAATTGGCTGTTGTGGACGTGGGGATGCGTCATGTTTTCAAGCAGTGGGGCATGTTGCGGCAGCGCATCCATTAACTCAAGGGTGGCTTTTAGAACTCATAGTTCTATGTGACCCTGTGTGGCGTGGGGTGAGGGCGGCCACCGGTCCATTGGTGAGGTTAGCCAACAGTTCATGTCGCCAACTAGGAAAGAATCATGGGGTAGCGGGAGGGATTTTACCAACGAGAAAAATTCCTGACGCTCATGTGCACCATTTTGGGGCGTAAATGTTGATGACTGTGTGCGCAACGTCGGCCCACGAAAAGGTGACAATGAGCACTCAGCAATTTAGGAATGTTTCTGAGGATGTGAATTTAAAAATTGTTTTTCTGAATTAGCACCCCACAGTGCTTCAACCAAAAGGATAGGGATGGTAGGAGCATTATTTTCCAAGCTTCCTCGGAACCTCATGGACAGTGGGACTCCTGGATGGCCAGGATATCCACGGGTATTTTGTTTTGTAAAAAACTCAGTTTCCTAGCCCAGGATGGGGAGGCCTTGAGTCCGGCGATATTCAGCGTCCCTAGAGTGAAGGTTTCCCCCATCGCACCTTAGGTGTGAGGGGTGGGCCCCTGGGCCCACCTGCCTCTTCCAGGTCCCCATGGGCTTTCACAGCAGTGTGGGTGTTAGCAGCAATGCTATTGGGGTTTTTGTTAATTTTTGTGGAAAGAGTCGCGTTGGCTTTGGCCTTCGCTTTCTGTTTTCCTGATGTTGGACGAATTTTTTGTGGTGCGGATAAGTTCGGTGCACCATCAAGTGGAGCAAAAAATTTTTTGGTTGGGATAGGTCCCAAGTCGGTTTCAACTGGAGCTTGGGTGAAGCAATTGGGTGAGATCGAATCTCCCATCGGATCCTCAGATTGAGTGGCCCGCTCAGCATGGGCCTCCCAATCTGATTGGGTGATGGATTCCTGAGTTGCTTCCGCTGTGAAGGTCTCCATGTCCTCCTGGCGTTGTGAGTGTGGGATAGTGGTGGTGGCCTTGGCCGCTTCCTTGGCCATGGCCCTACAGGCCTGCTTGGCCTTCTTCTGCTCCTGCGAAAAGATGGGCTTTACCAATAGGTAGCAGCCTTGTGCTCCCCATGGGAAAGCCTCCTTGGTGCTTGCGGTTGGTTCTTAGTGCGCCTCTCTGCTGGCCATGGCTGCTGAGGGGTGCTCTTGGAATGTGACGCCCTCCTTGATGGGGCATGCATGCACCTTATGGCCAAACGCGTCACAGTGGGTACAAATGGGGGCGCGCTATTCACAATTACCCAGAATGGGTGGGTGGTATGCCCTGCGATGTCAATAAATGTGGAGTGCGGGATCTGGGTTAGGTCCTTTGCGATCTCCTCAGTTGGGGTCAGAACTGCAATGGCTTTGCCGGTGCACAGGTGTGGCATCAGCGTGAAACGTTGCATTTCAAAAGATTGTATTTCGCCATATATGGTGAGACCATCTTTCAGGTGTTGCTCCAAAATGTCATGTTTTACCGTAGTAGGCAAAAAGTCAAACATGAGGAAAATTTGGTTTGATTTTGTCCATCTGGTGCGTTTAGTTTCGATGACCTGTTGCCCTTCAGGGAGGTCGACCACTATGTGCACTGCTGCAGCCTCATCTGCTGCTATTTTGTTTTTGAAACCTAGGTCCAGCCAACTGCGTGACATGGAGTGAGGTGCAACGTACACCGCGGTCAGGAAAATTTTGTGTACATCTTCACAAAATTTTTCCCATAAGGCCATTTTTTGAATGTCCAGATAGACACGGACTCCGAATTCCACTGACAAAAGTGGCTGGGAGTGTGGCGTGTTGATGTACTGGTTGCATCATGCTTGCCACGCGAGTATCTCTGGGGAAATTGTGACCGCCAGTTTTTTTAGATTTTTTTCTATTCCACCAGATTCTCCGGGGCGTTTTCAAACGTTAGAGGCCGCAGGCCTTGCGCCTGCTCCTCTTGCCTTGCTTGCCCAACTGCTCCCAGACATGGGCGCAGACTAATCTCCTCTATGAGATTATCAAACTAGATTTAGTCTTGAATTGAATAGGTTGCAAAAGTGTTTGCAACGAGAAAGAAAAGTTTCCCCAAATAAATAATCAAGCTATTCATCAGATTATTGATAGCATTAATAGCTATATTGGCCAGCTTTCTGAGGCCTTTATTAGATCAATATCTCATTGATCCTTAGATTGAAAAACTTGATAAAGACAAACGCCAGTTTTACAGATTCAATCAAGCTTTAACTAAAGTTGCTCAATATATCACTGAATGAGAGAGGAAGATTGAACTCCCTGCAGGATCTAGTTTCTCCTTAGGCAAGATATTACATTTTTGAAAGTCCAGCTCTCAAATTCTAGACTTTAACTAAAGCATGGTGTTTAACGATTTATGGCTGAGCACTGCCATTTTTCAGGTCTGCTGAATAATATCCTCCAAGAGCTTGCAAATGACTGCGTTGGAATAAGTAAAAACAATGATATAAAGCAATCTCTAAATACCACAGGTTGATACTCAATATAATACTAAGTTGGCTTCTGTTAATGACAGCATTAAGGCTCTGTTTGAGAGCCATTAGCCTATATTTTTACTGCTTTTCATACTGCTGATATCTTAAGGAGCATTACTACCAGTGAGCTCAGATAGCAAGTTACTTTTTGCCATACCTTACCCATAAAACCTGTATCTTTGCGCCCTCTGCTTGCCTTACGTAGGCACCTCAATTCAAACTTCTAGCAAAAAGACATTTCTGTTTCTGTTCAAGGTTTGTACATCTTTTTAGTCTTGAATAAAATCATTGCGACTTCACAGTTCTTCAAGAGGGGAAGTTAATTCATAGCTGAACTGATCAACTTATCATGTTTGACAAAAATTGTAAATGCGCAAAATTTTAATGACCTGTTTGAGATAAGCATGGAGGGTTCTCCTGAGTTTACTAAGCTGGCAACCATATTTGATTTCTTGGACTTTAAAAGTCAGGATTTAAAAATGTTTAAACTCAGTAAATTAGTATGACATACTTTACCCCTTTTAAACTAATTGTACAAGAGTTGGCACAACAGAACGAAGTTCAACGTAGAAGACGTTGCTTCTTAAATTCTCCTTAACAAAGATGAGTCTGTTGCAGTTTTCTCCAAATGCTTTTGCCATGGGCCTCGGTTTTTATATACTGCTAGGTCAATAAACATTTTGATGCCCAAATTGCCCTTTTCCACGCCTGTGAGCTCTATAATAAAAAGATATGTGAATTGTTACAAGTGCTCAATAAGGAAATTAACATTAATCAATAGATAACTATCTTTCCTGGAGAGCCAAAGCCTTTAAGGCACTCAAATCCATTCAACCAGAGCTTAAAAAGTAGATATTAGGCTCATATCTTCAAACAATACTTGAATCAATTACAAATGCCTTTGATAAACGATGATTATAATATAATTTGTCTCACCTGAAACAAATAGGGCATTATGAATAGAAATACCCTATTATAATTTTAAAGCCCAAGGTACATGTTGTGTATCCTGATACCAATTAGAGCTTAAAAAAGAAAAGGCGGGATAGAAAAGGTATTTTCTAATTCCACTGCCTATTGTAACTCCAAAAAAATCCAAAATTAACTTCACTTCAACAATGAATGAAGGGCATTAAAGGACTATTGCGCTTTTCCATAATATTCTTTCCTGTAAACCTTGGGAAGGAGTTTTTGCTACTGTGGGAATCCAGCTTTTTTGATGCTCACTGGTGCTCAGACACCACTGGATTCCACAATAAGTTTATTAACAAAAAGGTTAAAAACACTAATAAATAGAAAGTTAATTTTAATAATTTTATTAGTGTCACAATGTGGGGAAAAATGAACCCTCTTAATATCTGACCGTTCAATATTTAAATTGGGAATGAAGGTTGAAGTGAATTCACTGGTAAGTTTGGGTTGGCTTGTTACAGTTCAAATAAGGAAATATGCGAATTCAGCCTATCAAAGCTTAAAAATTCACCTTGATTTAGCTGAATGACAAATGGGGAATTAGTGGATGGAAATACGTACCCATGGGGTAACAATTTAATATATTTTAGCCAATCCCCATTAGCAAAAATTATTGCAACTTGGGGGACCTCACCCAAGCCTATAAAAGGGGATCCCCCTTAGGTGTTGTAATGGGACTAGATGTGGCTGGGGGAAAACCCTTTGATAAGTGCCCCAGAATACCCGCGTGGTTGGAGGAATCCAATTACTTGAATTTGAGATTAAAGCCCATTTGGTATTTGGAGAAGTAGTGCCCCAATTGTGGGGCTCCACCAAAAAATGTCCAGGATCTTTTGGCCAATATTGTCATTATTTTTGTTTGAATTATTATTACTTTGAAATCAGACATGTATTTGGATGACTGTGTTTGTTAAATTTTGCCTACTATTACCTCCAACATTCTTTTGCCGAAGTTGAGATAAAAAATGTCTGACATTAACCCCCTCAAGAATGTTGGGGGAGAATAGGGCCATAGGAAATGGCCATGTACCTGATTGATAATAAACCCTATAGCTAAGGTCTTGATATAATACACATTGCCTCTACTATAGGTGAAGGGAAAGGAACCTCTCAAATTGATCCAAGCTTAGCTTCTAGGAGTGATGCAGTTATGACAGTATAGTACCATGGCAAACACTTGGAATGTAGGTAGGGGGTTCAGAGCTTATTGGCATCCTGCCTTTCTTTAGTCACCGTTTCTGATAAATTGGTCATAGCCTCTAATTGAAGTTAAATGATGCGCCGAGCTACTCTCCTCATGGCTTTATCAGGTTCCTTGACTCTGGAGGAGAATACATCTTTAGCTAAGAGAGCAGGTATTCCAAGTTTTCACCCCTACAAGACTTGAAATGGGGACATTTTCAAAATCTGGTGATAGATAATCTGATAGGCCATAAGAGCACTGGGTAATAATTGATTCCAGTGAAGTAATCAGAAGAGGCCATTTTTTGTAGAATGGAGACTAAGGTTCCAATTTCTCTCTCCACTGTCCCATTTGTAGATGAGTTATAGATCTGAGAAAAGTTGTTGAGCTCCCATAGATGTAGCCAAGATTTTGACTACTATGGAGGTAAAGTTCTTACCATTATCATAGAGTAGTACTTGTGAACAGCCATGACGAGAAAAAGTGTTTTGGTGTTCAAACGTTCCTGTGGCCTTGGCCGTTTGCATGGATAGCCACATCTTCAACCCACTTCATAAAGTGGTCAATGGCTACTAGAATAAATCTGTTCCCGCCATTAGTTTGTGCGAGGGGCCCTACTAAGTCTAAGCTGATAGTTTGGAACGGTTGTTGAGGGGTAGTTGGTTGATATTGGTATCTAGTCTTGAAATTTTATTGCTTCTTACACGTGAGGCAGGCATCCAAGACTTTGAAAATTGTTTCTATAATTTCTTCCCAATAGTACCGATCCTTGTTCCACTCATAGGTTTTCTTTGCTCCTCCATAACCTAGGATGGAGTAAGCTTCTAGGATAGCAGCTATGCATTCTGAGGGCCAAAGGTAAGGCAACTATTTTGACCCACCTGCTTATACAACTTCAGCTCTCCACTTTGGTGTTGCAGGAGTTCTGGGCTAACATTTTCTTTATGGGCTCATCCTCATCCTCCCAATCATTGGGGGTCATTAAAAGATCATATAATATTTCCATCTCACTATTATCCAGGTATAGGATGGGCAACCTAGTTAACCCATCAACATTCATGTGACGTGTTCTAGCACGGTGTTTGGTTTTCATGTCATAAGGCTGGAGCTTTAGAGCCCAGCGAGCTAACTGGCCATTAGGATCTTTCATGTTCTGTAACCATTTTAGGAAAGCGTGGTCAGTAACCGCAGTGAAAATGGTTCCATACAGGAAAGGGCAGTAGTACTTCAAAGCTAAAAGAATGGCAAGACACTCCTTCTCTGTGACGCTGTAGTTGCGTTCTGCCTTTGACAGTATCTTATTAAAATTTGATGCAGGATGATCTACAATGTTTTCATCCAAATTGGGATATGATGGCCCCAACGGCATAGTCTGAGGCGTTAGTAAACAAGATAAAGGGCTTATTATAATCTGAGTTCTTTAAGATAGGGCGTTGTTGCAGCAGTTGCTTCAGCGTCTCAAAAGAGGCAGTCTGTTCTGCATCCCATTAAAAAAAAATGTTCTTGGCCAATAGGCGGATAAGAGGCTCGCTGAGCTGGGCACACTTAGATCTAAACTTATGGCAATACCCCATCATCCCTAGAAATACCTAAATATCACGTAAATTTTAAGGGGGAGGCATTTTTGAGATCGCTTCAACCTTATTTTGGATGAGTTGAATTCCCTGTTGAGAAATGGAATGGCCAAGGAAATCCAGTTTCCTTTGGAAAAAGGTACACTTTGAGGGTTTAACTTGATATTTGACTCACGTAGCCGTTGAAACATCTCCTTCAGGTGAACAAGATGTTCGTTAAAAGTTTTTTAGAATACCGTGATGTCATCAAGATAGACAATAGCGAACTTAACTTACAGTCCTATATAATTTAGTCCATACCACGCTGGAAAGTTTCAGGTGCGTTGCACAACTTTTTAGGTAATAAAGTGGGTTGAAAGAGACATTCACTGCAGATGAGAGCACATTTCTCCTGGTCTTTGGGAGAAAAGTCCATTTGCCAATAGCCACTAGCCAAGTCCATGGCGGAGAAGAAGTAAGAGCCAGAGATTTGGGCCTGGGCTTCATCGATGCAGGAGATAGGATTGCTACCCCTTTTTGTGAGGTTATTTAATTTTCTGTAATCCATGACTATCTGATGCCCTCCATTTTTCTTTTTAATTAGCAGAAGGGGGAAGACCAAGGGCTTTGTGATGAAACTAGTAATCCTGCGTCTAGTAGCTGCTGAAGTTCCGTTCCTATTTTCTGTTCCTTTATAATTGACTTGCGATAAAGTTTAGACCTAATAGGATGAGCATCACCCAAATCAATGGAGTGGCTTCAGACCTCATATGTCCATAGTCAGTATCTTACTTCCGAGAATATGTCGCTATAGTCATCTAGTAAAGTATGAACTTTTTTCCAGCTCATCTGGGGTCAACTCATCCGAGATATGGACTTTAAATAAGGTACATACCAGGTTATCCATTGGCAAGCCCAAATCCGTCATAGAGCCAATGTAGTGGATACGTTCAATGTCCTCCACTTATATTGAAAAACCTCTCAATCTACTGGTGTTTTCTTATAGTCATGTACTTTCCAGTGAGGTTTCCCAACAAAATAGTAATTGGCCTCTGGTAGCTTGGTCTAGTATCCCAGGCAATACCCGAGGCTCCAGGGGTCTAACGCCCTCAATATTTACAAGGTGCAACAAGCAGTGGTGTGGGATTTGAAGACTGATTTTTGTGTCCACCACTCGCTGTTCACCAGAATTAATCAAGCTTTCATCTGCTGCATTGAAAGGGATTCCTTCCTAGCATCCACTGAATCAGGAAGTTTTTGGCATTGCACCCAAAGGTGGAATAATGCTAGGTCATAGCTGAAAAGTTTATTCAACCAGGCAAGAGTATTCATGCTTGCCGGGGTCTTTATTGAATAAGACTAAAGAGACTTCATAGTTGATTAGCGAGAGGAAACCTTGCTTTATGTTAATTATTCCCTTATACTCGATAATAACCTCGGTACCTATGAGCATATCATAGGTGTTGTTGTCCAAGGCCACTACAGGGGCCAATAAGATAAGCTTCCTAATTCGGATGGTAAGTGAAAAGTATGCCCCAATGGCATGAGTGTTGTTTAAGCCAGCAGTACCAAACTCTTGATTGTATTCCAAGTCAGGCGCCAGCTTTATCTTCTTGATGATCTTAGTGGAGATTACGTTAACTGAAGAGCCAGTATCCAGGATGGACATTACCCAGACTTTGTAATTACCACTTAAACCTTAGTGAGTGTACCTCCAAAGTTAGGTGACAGAGCTAAGACCTCCTTGAGCTGGAAAGTGGAGGTCAATTTGCGTTCAGTCTCAGGGTACTTATCCAGAATGGATTTCAGGGTATGGACCCGTTGAAGAGGGCAATTTTGCCAGCTAAGAACTCATCACCATCGCTGGCAGTCTCAATAACTTTTGGGCACCCTATAATTTGGCTGAGGTACGTTTTTTAATGTATGGTGGCTTCATCTACCCCTTCAGCGTTCAATTGAACAGGTACCTCCATTTCTGTGGGAGCTCCCAATAAGTAGTGGCCAATATCATTGTAATCCCCTCAGATTCATCCCCAAGGGTATTCTCAACCACTGGTAAGGCTGCAATTGAGGTAGGGGAGACGGCCACATGAGGTTGGGTAGTTATCTTCTGACAATTTGTCTTTTTCATCAAGCCCTTTACTATTGCAGGGGTTACCCTTAGGGTGCTCAATTACCAGCGTGGCTGGAGGGTAAGGCACAGTGGCTTTAGTAAGCTTATGCGGGAGGTTAGTATTAACTACTTTACAGAGCTCCAATTTACATAAGGGCGTTGTCGCGATTATGATATGGCTGGACAATAAGTTCCAAGTTGATATGGTCAAATGGATGGAATCCGCCAAGTTGTTACAAATATGAATAATTGAGCGCCTCAAAATGAGGTGATATTGGGATTGTTGGGAAATCGGCCAAATTGGGCTGTTGTGAATTGACAATTTATATAACTGGTGGAATCAATGAGATATGCCAAAGTGAAAAAAATAAGCCATGAAAGCAGTACAATCTGAAGACGTTACCATACAAGCAGGATGAGATGATTGAGGAAGTGAAGTTGTTAGTTTTTTAGAGTAAGTATTTCAGCGAGAATCCGCTGTATTAATATATAAAAAAAAAAAGAGAGCTAGTGGAGTGCGTGCTCCATATTTATTCGTTTAATTATAAGTTTATTCTTTCATGTCAAGGACAATGATCATCATATCGTTGGTCCTAATTGCTCAGTGGGTCAACCCTGTGAAAATCCGTCGGTGTATCTCTCATATACTGCCAATTTTATAATAGTGGTGCTCACTACAGGGGGCCCATTGATCAATCACATAATTTAATAAGTGGCCCTCCATTGTTAGTCATGTCATATCTAGCTTGCTTTACTAAGAAATCATCTCCACACACTGCAACTGTGGAATACGCAGAACTCAAGCTTGCCCTAGAAGCTGTGCTCAATTGGAAAAAGCAACTCTGCAATAATGTTGTATTGACAATCTGCCTCCATTTGACCGAAATGGGAACATCCATGGGTTTTTAAACAATTTTAGTTTGCAGTAGAAGGGGCATCATATCAATGTAAAGCCAAAATACTAATGTCCACATTGGATGTTGGTAGCGCCGACCAAGTAATTTGCTATCTTCCAAACAGTTCCGTTACCTATCAAAAAGTGAAGGAAACTGTGCTGTGGTTGTTTGGAAGAACTTCAAAAATGGCTCTAAGAAAGGCTGAGTTTATTACCATTGGGTTTCAGCCTAACGAGACCCTCACTGCATTTGCTGATCAATTCTCAGCAGAAGCCCATGTGTTAATTGGGGCAGGGCTTTTAACTGAATGTGACATAAGCATAGCATTGACCTCTGCTGTGAAACCATATTGAGAGCTTTTTAATACCTTGACTCCATATTTAGAGGTTGACGTATCCTTGCTCAGATTTGTTCAAATTCTACGCCATATATCCGCTAATTTCCCTCCACCCAATATAGAGCGGAAACCTGGCACCTCCGCTGCTAGCTTTTTTGTCCGGAAGAATCATCCCTCCTTGTTCAGCAATCAGTGGCATCCCCTGGCCTTATCATCAATACAAACCTCGCTCCCAGCCCAACCCTTGGGGGTGGCTCCTTTTACAACAATCAAGGTCGCAGGTCTTCTGTGGTCAACTTCTTTTCATGTGGTCGCTCAGGGCACCTGGCTAGAAGTTGTCACAAATGGCAGGTTCAGTACCTGCTGCAGGAGCAGCATCACCAAAAAAAGTATGAGCGGAGTAGATATGGGACTCTCTACCTCTGCTATTCTGACCCATAACGTCCCACTGGAACTTATTCCTGTATCTTCAGTGGAAGTTCCTCAATATGATGATGCCTTCTTATATTAGCAACCTGTTGGAGGGGTGAATGTGCTGAGATGAACACAATTTCATGAACATGGCGGAAGTAAGCTCTCAGGAACAATCAAAGCCTTATGCTTGTCAAATGTTCGATCACCTTTCTACTGATGGACCAGATCCATTATTTGATGCGCTTCTTTTGGAAGAAGTAATCTTGGCCTTCCCCATGGATGCTATTGTTAAAGAATACTCTAAAGTGGGGAAGAATATTATGAGCTTCCTTGGAAAAAGAGATCAGTTAAATGTCCATGTCCTAAACAATCAGAATGTCTCTTATGCTGAATGTACTTACTGTGACACTGTTGCAGCAAACACCCGAGTTCATGAAATAATTGATATGGGTGCCCCAATCAACATAGTGTCCACAAAGTTGGTGGCAAGACTGGCGTTAAAGCCTGACGTGAAACATTGTATGGTGTATGGGACTGCAGGCACGGAAAACATGGTCTCTGAAGGAGTGTACAGTGCACTACCTTTTGGAATTTGGGTCTATGGTTGTTGTAGCCCCGGCCATAGTGCTACCAAATAATAACTATGATCTTTTTAATTGGAACTGCTTTTATGCACCAAATGGGGTTGTTGTTGATATGACCGCAGAGACATTTGAAATTCTGGGGCAAAGGATCACAATCTATTTCACTTCCAGCGGAATGCCAAAGGATCATATACACATGAGTCATATTAACTTTACATATGGTGATGGGATGGTTTTGTTCCGCTATCATCGACTTAAGCATAAAACATGGGCCCTTCCCAATCAAATTTATGAATACTAATGGCTACCACTTAGAGATGAAGGTCCTATATCTATTCCCTCTGGACATCAAGTAATCATAGACACTGAGTTAGAGGTGAAAGTGCCTGTTGGGCTTTATGAGGAGGTCATTGGACCCTATCAACAATCACGGTTTGAGCCCCATGTGGCCCCAGGTATTATACTTCTGGGACATGGGGAGATCAAGGTCTTAGTAGAAAATCTTCAGAATAAACCAATGCAAATCCGCTGACACCAAACAGTGGCGTACTTACATTTTTTTCAGTTGAAGAGGTCCTCCAGGTTTATGAGTTCTGTTTGTTAGATGAATTTGGCCTGCCCATTGAAACACATCTTGGCGTAATGACAGTTGTACCACGCAAAAATTTAAGGGGGCTAACGGAAGACCAAAAAGATCAAGTAGAATCCTTATTTCGAAAATATGAATAAATCTTTGCTGTTGACGATCATGATTTAGGGTGCGCCTGGGGGTTGCCCATCAGCTGAAAAATGGGGATCATCCCCCCATTAGGTCTCAGCCAATCCGCCGATCAAGGGCAATGGAAGAAGTTGTCAATGCGGAGATTGATCATCTGTTAGTGCAGGGAATGCTCAAACCATCTAAGAGTCTGTGGGCTTCACCTATCTTAATTGTTAAAAAGAAGGATGGTACTAAAAGTGTAGTAATTGACTACTGGAAGCTTAATAGTATCACCAAGAAGGACTTATACCCTCTTCCATGGATTGATGACGCACTGAATCAGTTAGGTGGAGCTCACTATTTCTCAGCAATAGATATGGCATCTGGTTATTGGCAAATTGAGTTGCCCCTGACGAAACAAGAAAAATGTGCTGTAATCACATCCAAAGGGCTTTTCCAACACACTCATATGCCACAAGGGCTATGTAATGCCCCAGCTACATCCCAACGAGCAATGGACACCATTCTGGGGGATCTGAAGCTGTCATGTGTTCTTGTGTACCTTGACGTTATTAACATCTTCTCGCGCACATTCACTGAGCACTTTAAACATCTAGAAGAGGTATTTCGCCTGGATGAGGCCAATATCAAGATCAAGCCCAGTAAATGTCACTTCTTCAAGGATCAGTTAGAATACCTCAGTTTTGTGGTGGATGTGACCGGGCTGAGACTCCAATCAGCCAAGGTGGAAGCTATTCAGCAGATGACTAAGCCAGCTAGTAAATGGGACATTCAGGTGTTCTTGGGGATGGTGGGTTATTACCAATGCTTCATACCCAATTTCTTTTGCATCAGAGGATCATTGTTTGCTCTGCTGAAAGAAGGATGCCATGTTAAAATGGATGGAACGGTGACAATGCGCCTTTGATGCACTTCAAATGGCACTGAGTAGTGCGCCCATGTTATGCTAACCAAATTTTGAAAAGAAATTTATTGTACAAATGGATGCGTCTCTTTCCGCTGTGGGGGCAGTTTTGTCCCAAAAAGATGAAAAAGGAGAGGAGCACCCAGTGGAGTACTGCAGCCAAAGTCTGAATAACCATGAACGTAATTATACTGTGACCGAGTGAGAGTGCTTAGCAGTGATATACGCATATAAGCAATTTGGAGTTTACCTGCATGGGGTAAAGTTCAAAGTTGTAACAGTACACGCATCATTACGTTGGTTGAAGAACCTCAAAGAACCTGAAGGTTGTTTAGCTCTATGGGCTCTTAAGCTGCAGGCTTATGATTTTGAGATCCTTCATTGGCCAGGAGCAAAGCATCAGAACGCTGACTGTTTATCGCAATTGCTGACTGTTGCAGTGATAGTGGACCTCGGTGATGTGATGTACTACAAGATGCTTAGCGGAAAGTATGATGACAAACCACATCAAGTGATCAAAGCATTAAACGAGATGTGAACAAATACTTTCCAACGGAATGGGGTACTGTACAAGTGGATTGTTGATTCTATGGTGAATTTTCCGTGACCTTCAGCCTGGCTAGGAATTATTATGGGCGCCCACAAGGCAGTCGGATATGGTGGAGTGCGCAAGAAAATGGTGTTGCTGCACCCTTGGTACTATTGGGAAAGTATGATTTTGATATGCTCAAAACCATTTCTTTTTGCCATCAGTGCCAAGTGGAGAAGCCATTCCGCCATAAGACTTCTTATCAGGTAGTGAAACCCCATTTTGCTTGGCATAATGCTTCCCTGGATGTCATTGTTCCCTTGCCAACAGGAGCTAACCAGTGTAAGAACATTCTGGTGGCTATCAACCATCTGACCCGGTGGGTTGGAGCAAGGGCAATACGAGATTTTAGGGAAGTTACAGTGGCCAAGTTTATGATGGAGTGCATTATTAAGCGACATGGATGCCCTCAGTTTATTCCCACTGATAGTGAAACCAGTTTCAACTCGCACATCCTCCCCAAAATTGAATGAGCTTATGGGTTTCCGCGGGGTTCTAATGACCCCATACCACCCTGAGTCTAATGGAATGGTCAAACGAGTGAATGGGACTTTTGGTGAATATCCTGCAGAAATTAGTAACTGATCGACCATCTGATTGGACCTCCCTTCTTTCCACCGCCATGTTTGCCTATAGCATCAGTTACCATTCCACCACGGGAAAAAGTCCCTTCCAATTACTATACAGTTGACACCCAGCTCTTCTGGCATTACTTTATTCGTGTGTGGAAGACACTGGTGGAGTGGAACCCCACCGCTATTTGACTAACCTTGCAAGTATTCTGATCAAATTGCAAACTGAAGCCTATTCCTTCAGCTTAGCTAAGAAGATCAGGAATCAGGCTTTGGATCAGGTACATCGAAGTGGGTTAGCACAGTTCAAGGAAGGCGACATGGTTCTCTTCCACAATCAGCATGGGTTCAGGTGGAAACACAAGCTGGCCAGTATATGGATTGGTCCATTTGTAGTCATTGAGAAAACTGGGGTTGACATATATATTATCAAGGACCCCATTAGCGGTCAAATCATCAACTGAGTGTATGTAAAGTTCCTCCGGGCATATAAGCAATAGGAGCCTTATCATTCAGTCAAGGAGGGGGTAATATCGCAATTCTGATATGACTGGATGATAAGCACCAAGTCGATATGGTGGAATAGATGGAATAGCCAAGTTGTTACGAATATAATTAATTGATGCCTCAAAATGAGGCGATATTGGGATTGTTGTGAAATTGGCTGAATTGGGCAATTTTGAATTAACAAATGAATAATTGGTGGAACCAATGAGAAGCGGCGAAGTGAATTACTAATCCATGAAAGCTGTACCATCCAAAGATGTTACCATACAAGTGGGATGAGATGATTGAGGAAGTGAAGTTGTTATTATTTTTAGAGTAAGTATAACAGCGAGAAACTGCTGTAATAATATATAAAATAAAAAAGAGATTTGAGGGAGTGAGTGCTCCCTATTTATTCATTTGTTTATAAGTTTATTCTTTCATGTCAAGGACAATGATCATCATATCGTTGGTCATAATTGCTCAGTGGGTCAACCCTGTGCAAATTCCGTCGGTGTATCTCTCATATACCGCCAATTTTATAACAGGCGTGATATCATTTTAAAGTCACACTGAGGAAGCAGGTTTTTCAGGGAGGGTAGGAACAGGTGACCTCACTCCCAACTGTTCCACAGGCGGAAGCTCCTCAAGGGTTAGAGCTGAAGGTTTCACCTCAGCTTCATTTGTTGATGCACATGTTTGGAAATTGGCAACTTCTCACAGAGCCTCTTTTATATCACAGATGTTTTTGAAGTGACGTTTCACTTAGATGATATGCCTGGCTAAAGAGGGTTTAGAGTCTAACCCAGTTAAAATGGCTGCAATAGCATCATCAAGGGTTATAATGTTAGACGTTGACAACCTTTGCGCAGTGAGGTAAAATCACTCATCTACGGAAACAGTTGATTCGCCCTCATACATGCTAAAGCGCATAAAGACCTGTTTTCCCTGTGTAGACTCTGCTTTATTATGAATTCAGACAAAAGAGCCTCCTTCAACTCTGCCCAGGTATGAATAATGTCCATGTAAGGAACTATCATCTCTTGTGCTAGGCGACTTAAGCAAGGAAGAGTGTTGAACCTTTTGCTTATCCATTGTGCCATACATAGCAGCTTCATAAACACACAAAAAGGAAGTAATGCTCTTTTATCAGGGCTGTATTTGTCTTTAAGAGGGTGGTTTTAAGGGGCGCTGTCCAGCTCTTTAAGACGAGATAGAGAGCTGGAGAGTTGCTTTTCCAGGATACTTAATCTTAATTCAGTTGGAAGGGGAGAAGTTGGAGGGTTACTCACTTTAGAGCCTCCATTTTTGAGTTTAATAATTTGGTGTACATGTGACCCAAGTAGTGAGCACCACTTTGTGAGAATCCAGATTTTTTGATGCTCACTGGTGCTTAGAAACCGGTGGATTCCACAATAAGGTTATTAATAAAAAGCTTAGAAAACACTAATAAATAGAAAGGTAGTTTATATAATTTTATTAGTGTCACCATGTGGGAAAAAAAGAACCCTCTCAATATCTAACCATTCAGCTTTAAAATGGTAATGAGGGTCGAAAGTAATTCATTGGTAAGTTTGGGTTGCTTGTTACAGTCCAAATAAGGAAATATGCGAATTCAGCCTATCAAAGCTTGGAAAATTCACTTTAATTTAGCTGAATGACAGATGGGGAATTAGTGGTAGGCAATACGTACCATGGGGTAACAATTTAATATATTTTAGCCAATCCCCATTAGTTAGAAAAAATTGCAACTTGTGGGGACCTCCACCAAGCCTATAAAAGGGGATCCCCGCTTAGGTGTTGTAATGAGACTAGATGTGGCTGGGGAGAACCCTTCGATGGATGCCACAGAATAGCCCGCATGGGTGGAGCAATCCATATATTTGATTTTGAGATTAAAGCCCATTTGGTATTTGGAGAAGTATTGCCCCTATTTGCAGGGGTCCATCAAGAATTGTCCAGGGGTTTTTGGCCGGTATTGTCATCATTTCATTTGAATTAATATCACTTTGAGATCAGACATGTAATTGGCCAATTGCATTTGTTGATTGGGAATATTATTACCTACAACGTTATTTTTCAAATTTGAGATAGCAATTTGTCTGACAGCTACCACTCTGGCGCCACCAAAAAGCAAAAGTGTATCTATTATTGTATAAGAAAAGCCTTACATCCAACAACTGTATTAAAAAGGGCTTCCAAACACCTTGGTGATGCCCAGATTAAAGCGGTCCAAGTGGCCATACTATCCAGTCAATACAAAAAATTAATTATAAACTGGTGACCTAATATCTTAATTTAGATTAAGCTGTCATGCTGGATGTCAACCTAGTCAATGTGGCTGATACTTATTATGATAAGTGTGCAAATATATGATATCACAGTTAATATGCTAAAAGAAAGAGTTACCATAAATAGTGGGGCACCAGTTTAATATTGTGCTTACAAAATTATTTAAGAATCTTGCCTTGCATTGACAAAACCGCCATAAAGTATATAGTACTGTGGGGCCTCAGAAAATATTGTCACTGAAAACTTATAGTGCGCCGCTGCTGCATTTTGGCTCACAATTAATATCCACTCTGCTATAGTTTTACCCAACCAAACTTATGACTTTATCATCAGGGCTTTTTTATGAGGTCTTATAAATTAAAGTTGAATTTCGATGAGATTACTTAAGAAATACTTGCTTAACACCTTCCGCTTTACTACATCCAGAAATATGAGGACCCTGCGCCTTGGAACCAAAATTTGGAATTTTTGCGTTTAGATATGGCATAGCTACAATTGGATATAAATGGTTTTGTAACAGTAATTGATGTTTGCTCAACCAAAGTAAGCGATCCAAGGGCCTTCCAATATGCTAGTCATAATATGACCATTCTGGAAGGCCATCAACAATAATGGGACAGAAATAATGTGAAGCTTACCAAGGTCTAAACAGTAAAATACTTGATTTGACAATCTATCTTGAACCTTTTTGCAAGCCTGTACTTATTCTTCCCAACTATGGCGAAATCCAAGTCCTATTGGATAATTAACCATACTCTCTTATGGAGTTTTTTGTATATAATCTTAACCTACTAAAGAGAAAAATGATGAGAAGTCTGAAAATTCCTCTGATGTTGTGCCTCACTGACAAAGATTAATTGTTGCTTAATAGATTAATACCTATAATTTGGCAAGGACACTAAAATGGATTCAAGAGTCATCACAAGGTACCATATTTGACTGGGCACCAATTGATGACCTGGGTGAAACTGTATCCCAGAATTTCATAGCCAAATTCCCAAAGCTACAGGATAATGGAGGCACAACAATGCAGTTCTCAACATAGGGAGATTATTGCCTCTCAGCCCTCATACTGTATTAAGAGTAAAGATCCTTTTGAGGGAACTTAGAAGTAATATACTCTATAAGACACCTACAAATCCTATACTAACAAAAGAAAAACTCTTGTAAAGTTACGTCTGAACTTTTTCCTATATTTTAGATCGCGTCTAATTATTATATGTTCCTTCACATAACCATGACAACAGTGTTAGTGGTCATAATCATTTGAGTTTCCAATATACATAACCAACTGACGCAAAAGTGCCTTAACATCACATTTCAGAAGCTATTACATTGCTTAGAGCCATCCCAAAGTAAACGAGTATTTTTGAACAACATCTTCAGAAAACCAAAAATCCAAAACTTTAACTCCACTGTAATGGCAAAACCAAGACTAGTGCTCACTAGAATGGGGCCCATGTTTGTATCAATGAAAATGTTGATTACAAAATAGACAATAAATCTAGCATTTATTTCCCATATAATAGGTGAGAAGTAACCAGATAGGTTAATACATCAAAATATACGTTGAAACTCATAAAAATTAATGCGTTGGAGTTCTGGGCCACAATAGATTAGCTTACCCTTTTAGACTGTAATTAATATAACAATCAGTCCGCAACATCAGAGGTACCATTTAGCAGCACTTTGACGGAATCTACTTGACTCAATGCCAATCCAGTTCCCCAGATATGGCAGTAACTTCCTATATTTTAAGGCCTTACAGCTCCAATACCCTGGCCACTAACAAGTTAGCCAGTGGGTAAAACTTCGCTTTTGGCTTTTTTATACTTCCCGCTTTTCACCTCCTCCTCCATATTATAAGGACTGAATCATGATTAGATGTATGACAGGTATAACTATTAATGAGCCCCAGCTTCAACCCTATTGATTTTTATGAACCGCTTTATGAATTTGTCTGAGATAACTTTGAAAATTCCAGGACAAATGACACCTCATTAATGATGCACAGAGTTAGAATGTCCTATTAGACTCTGGAAATATTGGGTTACATGAATAGTTAACTAACTCACCATTCTCAAGGTGTTGTAACAAAAGATAAGAAATTATGTGCAGCAAACCTCCTCAAAATCTTCCAGTTTAATTAAGGCTCTAGAGCTAGTTTTAGTGAAACTCTTAAACCAAAAAGAGGAATTAATAAAAGAAATGGAGCATTGAATCCAGAACCTCTCCATAGACTCAGAAATCTAAGGTTCTGATTGTCCTTAAGGCCCATAAGTGCATCAAGTGGAACAAGGTCTCTACAGAGCTGATTACTTTAATAAGCTTTAAGGTCCTGAAGGGCCTAGAGGGCCCATTCCTTTAATGGAGTAGGAGGGCCACCTGGCTTAAAGGGCAGCCTGGCCCCGGGCCCAGTAATCCAAGCGCTGAGGGTACTAATGATCCTTAGAGTTAAAAGTTGGTAAAGATTAAGCTTTACATAAGCAAAATGGAGAAAATCACCCAGAGATACTGTATCCATTTAATGGTTACACGATCAACTTCAACATAGCCTTGTAAACATTTAACAATAAGATGCGAATTATGGACTTTTCTCTCTCATTGCAATCACTTTTGCAACTTATTCAATTCAAGTCTGATTCTAGTTTGATAATCTCACAGAGGAGATTAGTCTGCGCCTATGTCAGGGAGCAGTTGGGCAAGTAAGGTAAGAGGAGCAGTTGGTAGGCCCACTGCCTCAAACATTTGAAAACGCCCCGGAGAAACTGGTGGAAGGAAAAAATTTAAAAAAACCAGCGGTCACTATTTTCCCAGATATTCTTGCTTGGCAAGTGCGGAGCAACCAGTACATCAACATGATGCACTCCCAACCACTCTCATCGGTGGAATACAGAGTCCATGTGTTTCTGGACATCCAAAAAACAGCTCTATGGGAAAAATTTTGTGGGGATTTGCACACTTTTTTCCCAACAATGGTGTATGTTGCACCTCACTCCATGTCACACGGTTGGCTGGACCTCAGTTTCAAAAACAAGGAGGCAGCAGACGAAGCTGCTGTGGTGCGCGTAGTGATTGACCTCCCCAAAGGGCAACAGGTCATCGAAACCAAATGCACCAGATGGACAAAATCCAACCAAATTTTCCTCACATTTGACTTTTTGCCTAATACGGTAAAACGTGCCATTTTTGGAGCAACACCTGAAAGATGGTCTCACCGTTTACAGCAAGATACAATCTTTTGAGATGCAACGCTTTATGCTGATGCCACACCTGTGCACCGGCAAAGCCATTGCAGTTCTGACCCCAACTGAGGAGATCGCAAAGGACCTAACCCAGATCCTGCACTCCACATATATCAATATCTAAGGGCATACCACCCACCCTTTCCAGGTAACCGTGGACAGCGCGCCCCCATCTGCACCCACTGTGATGCGTTTGGCCATAAGGCACATGCATGCCCCACCAAGGAGGGCATCACATTCCAAGAGCACCCCTCAGCGGCCATGGCCAGCGGAGAGGTGCACTACAAACCAACTGCAAGCACCAAAGAGGCTTTCCCGTGGAAAGCACAAGGCTGCTACCTACTGGTAAAACCTATTTCCCCGCAAGAGTGGAAGAAGGCCAAGCAGGCCTGCAGGGCCGCGGCCAGGGAAGCAGCCAAAGTCACCACCGCTATCCCACACTCCCAATGCCAGGAGGACATTGAAACCTTCGCGGCAGAAGCAACTTGGGAATCCATCAACCAATCAGATTGGGAAGCCCATGCTGATTGGGCCACCCAATCTAAGGATCTGATGGGTGACTCGATTTCACCCAATTTTTACAACCAAGCTCTGGTCAAAATGACTTGGTTTCCAACCTACTTGAAAATTTTTTTGACTAACTTGATGGTGCACCAAACTCATCCGCACCGCAAAAATTTGTTTAACGTTGGGGAAACAAAAGCAAAGGCAAAAGCCAATGTGAACCTTTCTGCTAAAATCAACAAAACTACTGATAGCATTGCTGTAAACACCTGCGCTGCTATGAAGGCCCATGGGGATCTAGAGGAGGCTAGTGGGCCTGGGTGCCTACCCCCTCGCACCTAAGATGCAATGGGGGAAACCTTCACTTTATGGGACGTTGAATATCGCTGGACTCAAGGCCTCACCGTCCTGGGCTAGGAAACTGAGTTTTTTACAAAAAAATTTACCCGTGGATATCCTGGCCATCCAGGAGTCCCACTGTCCATGAGGTTCCGAGGATGCTTGGAAAACCATGCTCCTCCCATCCCTATCCTTTTGGTCAGAGCACTGTGGGGTGCTAGTTCAGAAAAACAATTTTTTCAAATTTTTATCATTGGAATCCTTCCTCAATGGCTGAGTCCTTGTTGTCACTTTCTCATAGGCTGACGTGGCACATGCTATAGTCAACATCTATGCCCCAACCTGTGCACAAGAACGTTGGTAATTTTTCTCATCAATTAAATCCCTCCTGTTACCCCAAGACCCTTTCATAGTTGGCGATATGAACTGTTAACTAAATACACCAATGTACCGTTGGCCTTCCTCCTCCCACACCCCCCAGGGACATGTGGAACTTCGCGTTCTAAAGGCCACCCTTGGGTTAATGGATGTGCTGCCACGGCGAGCCCTGCTGCTAAAAAACATGATGCAACCCCACATCCACAATGGCCAATTGAGGTCCATGACCCGCATAGACCTTATCCTTACACCAAGAAATTCCAACCCCACATTTCCCACTTCAAAACAACAAAAATTGAATTCTCTGACCACTGGCTGGTCTTGATAACCTACCACCTACCTGTCACAGTGGCTAAGGCCCCACATTGGTGCAAACTCCGCTTCCGAACTTGCATTGCCAGGATTTTCCACTTAGGTGGAATCAGCAACTTTGGCAAAAGATTTTGTTACACCATTTTGCATGGACCTCATCTCCACATGGGCAGCCTTCAAAGAGGATACCATCTGACACTCTCACCACCTCTCCTCCTGACGCTCACGAGCCACATCAGCCATCATCTCGCGCGCTTTGGCAGAGTTGGCACACCTGGAGTCCAACATCCCAGCCACAGAATACAGCCCTGCATGGGTCCAGAAGTGGGCAAAGGCATCCACCCACCTCAACGCGCTTGAAAGGCAACACAAACATCGGGTTTGTGTTCAATATAGGGCCAAATGCATTACAGAGGGTGACACGTGCACCGCATATTTTTATTAAAAAAATTTTGCACCACGCCAGAGCGTGGCCTGCACACAGGTGTGAAGATCGGATGATTCCATCACAGATACGCCAGACAAAGTGGCAATCATAACACAAAAGTATTACTCCTAGTTATACCAATCTGATCCAATTCAGCTGGCTGAAGTGATGGAATTTCTCAACTGAACCACATCTGCACTGTTTCCCAATACCCGGAGATAATGAATTTGATTACTTAAATGAATTATGGACAGCCACCCACGGTGCACCAAACTGGAAATGCCCAGTCCCAGATGGCATTCCATATGAATTCTATAAAAAGTTTAAAATAAATATACCCCTACTGCTTGCCTCACTTAACCAGAGTCTTCAGGAAACGCGCCTCTTACCAGAAGGACAAGATGCCTTCACTGGCACACTCTTCAAGAAAGGGGACAAGCTAGACTTAGCCAACTGGCGCCCCATTATTTTAACTAACACAGATACAAAAATTTTAACAAAAATCATGGCTAACCGTTTAGGGACTGTAGCATCTGCCACCATCTCCCCAGAACAATTCAGTTTCATCCCCAGAAGGTCGATTTGGGATAACGTGCACTCTGTGGCTAATGTATGTCAGTCCACAGCCTCTGGGGCACTGGCATTCTTGGACCAACAAAAGGCCTATGATAGAGTAAACTGGGAATACCTTAGGGCCTGCCTCCATCAATTCCGCCTACCCCCCCACTTCATCAACTGGGTGATGCTGCTCACGGAATCTGCAACAATGGCAGTACGTGGCCCTGGCTTCCTAACGGAAGTAGTCCGCCCTCAAAGGGGCTTGCGACAAGGGGACCCCCTTAGCCCACTCTTATACAACTTCAGCCTTGACCCACTACTTTGAAACGCGAATGCCCAACTCACTGGGGTCCATGTGCCAGGCCAAGCCCCAGTCAAGATGATGGCATTTGCAGATGACTGTGTGGTTGGGGTGTCTAATAATAAAGATGCACGCGCACTTGAAGCTCTCATCCAGGAGTATTCCCGGGTAAGTAACGCTGCACTGAACGCTTCCAAAACTGAAGTCATCCTCCTTGGTCGGTATCAAACCTGCTGGGCCCCAGCAACCAGTGCCCAGCCCGGCCCATCTGCTCGCACATGTGCTCGCCCTCCCAGCTCACTCCACACCGCCCCACTGGTGCTCCCCTTCGTGCCACGCCCTACCATAGGGCCGGTCTGCCATCTGGGCGTGTGGGTGGAGGCAGACGGGTACGCATCAGAAGTAATGGAGAGTCATATTCTAGACACCGTGACGAAGCGCATCGCCTCCCTAAGAGCCCACCCTACTTCCCTTAATGGCAGGGTTTTTTTAGCCAACTCTATGCTCCTCTCCAAAGTCTGGTTTGGAGCCCACGCCATCCCCTTCTCCCCAAGCTTTTTCAAATCCTTGTATGCCCTGCTGCAAGGATGGCTTTGGTCAGGCCGCCCACCACCAGTATGGCTAGAGGTCATGTTTGGCCCTCATCAGCATGGTGGCATGGGCCTGCTTGACTTTTAAAGCCCATGCTGCCAAGATCCTGGGCACCCAGATTGTGGCCATCACCGCCCCTATGCTCCCCTCCCAACACTGGTCCCGCGCGGCCCACTCCAACTTCTCCCGCGCCTTGGGCCTCAACAATCCATTGAACCCTCACTCCCTGATGAAATACCTGGCTTCACACCCATTGGCCACAGGTCCTCACGGGACTAAAACCCACTACAAACGAATCCTCCTCTCCATGCGTAGTGCTGAGTGGAGAAGTCGTATTAGCGGACACACAGCCCAGAGAGGCCGCCCCTCTCCTCAGTTCACACAAGAGGTACAGGGGCTACCCATCCATGATGGCGTGATCCCCATACGGCCCCATGTCCTATCCAGGGTGGAATACCTGGACATGATGGACATCCCTTACTCCATTGAGACCCAAAAAACCATCTGGAAATACGCACACCATCCTCTGTTGCAGCCTCAAATCCGTTCCCATGTGTGGCACTGCCTGAGGCGGGTGTACCATACAGCTGAGCGCTCTAACGCTTTACACTCATCCTGCGTCGTGTGTGGCCAGTATGGAACGCTGTTCCACCGCCTAGAGAATTGTCCTACCTCTAAAGTGATAAGGCGCGAAGTTCAATGTCTGCTGGGGTCAGGATCAAACACATCCCTTCAGTCTTTCAATAGATATTTTTGCTTTATCAAATGCCTCCCCCTTCCACCCTCCCTCCATGCTCTGGTGATTGCAATCGCCATGTGGACTATCCACACGATTGTCTTGGATGCCATCGCAGGCTTCACCCCCACCCTCCCAGAAGCTGTCCACAGATTCCGGTCTCATTTGGTGGACCACTTTCAGGCGTGGATGTTTGGATACCTCCCACCGCGTCGCCAACAGCTGGTCTCCTCCTGGTTCCCAGTTTGGTTCATCAAATCAGACCCCTTCCTCCACACGTGTTCAATTGTGGCTACGGCCCATTCACACGTTCCCTCCCCCTCCCCATAAGTGGCATTCCCGCTGGCAACATGAGATAGCATCGCTTCTCTGGGGTGCCTTCCCTGGTACTAAGTTTTGTCTCTTTCAGGTCAAATTTGGAAGTGTCCATCCCATGGTCGGCCTTCCTCGCAATATTTTTAAATTTAAAGATGCGAATTATTAATGTTTACCAAAGTCACAAATAATTGTCTTAATTAGGAAAAAATGTACTGACTTTGGTAACTGAGTCAGAAATTGTGTCTCAAGATTTATGCTCTAAAAACTAGAATGAAGCAGATAGTTATTACACCCGCTCTTGACAGATGCTGGAATGAACTACAGAATGACTTGGAGAAACTAAGAAGGCAAATGGATCAAAGAGCCCCCATGATAATGTGGAGATAGTGTTTTCTGAGACAAACCATATTGTCAAGCCAGGCATGAACACTCTTTATGCCCCTCCAGGATCTATCATTATCCAGTGTTTCAAAGAGAAGCTCATTACTAGCCAGGAGATTATTGCGTCATTCTGTAATGCTTATGAGAATGCAATGGAGCATTCTAACAACTGACAGAAAGTAAAGCATATTAATCAATGCCTCTGCGGAGAATCAAGAGATATCATGATTCATATAAATTATTGTTAACTTTTGGTGGTATTGGCTAAATCCGCCGAGGTGGTTGCACAGGATAACTACCACTGAGCAATGGAACTGACGTTATGAAGATCGCCAATCCCTAATAAAACCAATATTAAAGATGAAGTTATCACCACAACCAACATTTCTACTATCTATATAAAATTGCAGACTATTGCTGCTAACCACAAAAAAACCTCCCTTTCTCATTCTTCCGCTCATCTCTTATCATTGGTATTTTTGATTGATTTCACCCTTCTGCTTAGCTAAATTCCTATTTGTTACATTTTAGGTGTTTTTGTTTTATCTCGAAGTTTTGGCAGACTTCCCTCGATTTTATGAACTATTGGCACTATGATCATACCGCTTCACATCAATATAATTTTTTGCTAAAACTTGAGGCTCATCTTGACACATATACTACGATCTGCCAAATATATGGCCTATCATCCAGTCAAATTATTATCTCAACATTACCCCCTTGACTGGATGATAAGCTCTTTTTGCTTTTATGATTGAAGGAACTTCACATGGACTCAGTTGATAATCCGACCACCCATGGGTTTTTAGTGGTGTAGGCATCAATACCTGTCTTCTTAATTAAACTAAATGCCCAGTCCAAATGTTAGTGAGCTTTTTCTTCTGTCTAAATCCATATTGATCGTGGAATAAGACATGGTCTCCTACAACAAACTGGGGGAGTCTGCTGCATCTGCTTTGGTCAGCTGCTTATCATGTATCTTCTTAGCTAATCTGGTAAAATATGCTTCTATTTGTAATTTGATCAGCATCTCCATTAAATTGGTCAAGTAACGCTGTAGTTCTACTCTGCCAGTATCCTCGACATGAGAGTAAAAAAGAGAGGGAAAGGCTGGATTTCTTCCATAGAGAAGGTGAAAAGGACTCTTGCCAAATGACGAGTAGTAGCTGATATAATATGCAAAGGCAGCTGTGGGTAGGATGGCACTCCATTCATAATATAATCTTTTACAAGCTTTTGGAAAATGTTTACCAATGTTCCGTTGAGCCATTACGACATTCCATTGGGGTCTAGATGATAGTGTGTAGTCAAAATTCTGCAGATTGCCACCAGTTTGTTCAACTTGGGAAGGATATGTGACAAAAATTGGTTTCATTGTCTGTGAGTATGAACTGCGGACAGCCATGTCACGGTATGACACACTCCATGATAAACTTGGCAGTGGTTACAGACCTCAGGTCATTAATCTCCCTAGCTTCACCCATCTCTTCAGATGATCAATTGCTACTATTATGTACTTAGACCAGTTAGTGACAGTTGGCAAAGGCCCCACCATATCAAGAGAAATGGTATGCTATGAGAAATGGGGCTTAACCAGCTGGTATGTGGTCTTCTCATGGAAAGGTTTCTCCACTTGGCACTGATGACAACAACTAACCATCTCCAGCTCATAATAATGCATGCTCTCCCAATAGTAGTGGGTTGAAAGAAGTCCAACGTTTTCCGCAATTCTCCATGACCTACCGCCCTATGTGCATTCAAGATAATCGCTGGCCTGGCAGAGGATTTTAGAAACTCAGCGTTAAATTTCCAATCTGCTTATATAGTTCCCCTTTGCGTAAGAAGGTATCCTGTCAAAGCCCATCTAGCAATTTGATCACTTGCGGGGGCTCATGATGATATTTGACCACCAACATCTTTTCATACATAATGTCAGGCAAATTCGCCATAATAGTGACCATTGGTAGCCATGAAAGACAGTCTGCGTAATGATGTTTTGCCCCCAGCTGGTATACAATATCAAAATTATACACTTGGAGCTATAATGCCCATCTCTTAGGCCATCCTTCAGGTTCACGGAGATTTTGCAGCTAAAACAAGGATGCATGATCTGTTACCACTTGTAATTTCGCCCCATGTAAGTATACCCGTAACTGTTTATATGTATATATCACCCCTAGTCACTCCCGCTCAGTCACAATTTAATTTAGTTCATGACAGTTTAAGCTTTGGCTGCAAAATGCATCAGGGTGCTTTATGTCGTCATAATCCTTCTGAGATAATAGTGACCCTGCAGAATAATGTGATTCATACATTTGCACTATGAAATGTTTCTTTGAAGTTGGGATATTGCAAAACAGGCGCACTTCCCAACGCAGTCTGAAAACATCAAATGTGTTTTGGCATCATTCAGTCCAGTCAAAAGTGGCATTTTTCTTAAATAACTTAAAAGAGCGGTGCACCAATAAAACTTAAGTTGGGAATGAACTGCCAGCGATACCTGACCATTCCCAAAAACACTTGGATATCTCGCTTATTGCCTGGCTAAGTCATCTTAAATATGGCCTCCACCTTTGCCAGCTGAGGTTTAAGGCCCTTTGGGCTACTACAAAATTGGGGTATTATAATTACTCCTTAAAAATGACACATCCTAGGCTTTATCTTAATGTTAGCATCAGCCAGGCGGTGGAACACTTGTTCCAAATTATCCAGTTCTTCCGTGAACATCTGAGAGAATATATTGTATTGTTGAGGTAAGCTAGGACGCAGGACAGCTTCAAGTCACCTAAAATCGAGTTTATTGCCCGCTGAAATGTAGCCAGGGCGTTAAATAACCCTTGGGGCATACGTGTGGGTTGAAACAACCCCTTAGAGGTGATTATGGCGCATTTTTTCTGTCCCACCGCTGGCAACTCAATCTGCCAGTACCCTGATATTAAATCCAAGGCATAAAAATAATTTGGCCTCCCAGTTGATCTAAAGCATTATCAATCTGCGCGAGAGAGTAGAAATCAATCTTCATGACGTTGTTAAGCTTCTGTTATTCAATAACCACCTGGTTGTTGCCATCTTTTTTATTACCAATAAGCACTAGCGACACCCATAGGCTCTTGGATGGCTCCAACATCCCTTATTTAATCAATTTGTTTACCTCATTAGTGACAATCTCTTATGATACTTTTGAGCGCCAAATAGGCCATGAACAAATGGGAGGGTGATCTCCCGTGCTTACTTGGTGCAACACCCCTTGTGCACACCCCAAGTTGTGGTCATCAGAAGCAAAAATATCTTGGTATTTTTCAAATAATGTCATCGCCCTATCTTTATGTTCCTCCGACAGTCCATTCAGAGCTTCCCATGGAATCACTGCAATTATGCCAAATGATGGTTTTAATGATAGGCCAAGGTCCTCTCATGAACCAAAGCCAGGAATATGGTGAACATCATCAATAGGGGCCAAGTGTAAATAAGCCACCACTTGATGCCTTTTGACTGTCATAGCCTCCTTCTGTAGGTTTGCTATCATCACCTTCACTTTCCCTTTGCCCTGGTAACAAAAAGCTAGGAGCTATATGAGGCTTGAGCCAGGATTGCTGGTAGGGCCCCATAATCTCCCCATATAACCTTCTGGGATGTCAATTGTAAGCTCTGTGCCTAATTTGACCTTATGCCCATATGGTATGCTTACAGTGCTCGAAGCTCGTAGCAGAATACCTTTGTACTCATAGATCTGTTTGGGAAGGGCTTTGGTCCTCTGTTTCACCTGCCAATACCGGATAGAAATCACTCTGTTGCTATAAACTAGTTAATATGATTGGAGTGGATTGGGTCCTTTGGGACTCCGCTAGAGGTAATGTAAATGGGGATTCGTTTTCCCAAAAGAGACCAACAGTTTCTTTACCATATTGACCATAGCCCCAAATCGCCGCATGAATGCAACACCAATTATCATGCTGTAATTATTATTATGCAGGACCACCGCTGGAGTGGAAGCCCTAACTGAGCTAAATCTAAGAGGTAATTAACATTGAGCTCCTTCTGACACAGTGCTCTGTGCCCCCACGGACCCATACACATCTCTGTGATCCACATCAGGCTTCAGCGAAAGCTTAGCCACGAGCTTGGTGGAGATTATATTAACTAGTGAACCAGTATCTATATTAGCTCGAGAATTGGTGTTCTGAACAAAAATATCACAGTAGGTACACTCCAAATAAGAGCCATTGCTGTTTATTACATGACGTCTAAGGGTTTGTTGTTACCAAGAAAAGTGACTATACCCGCGCCAACATGAAGATACTCCTGGGAGATCTCTTCTACTGGAATAGCTATTTAAACTCCACTAGGGAGGCGAAGTCCGTTGGGGGTTCACCATCACTTGTGCCATTTTGTTCAAGAATTTGCCAAGCATACGGATTTTGCATACCTTGGCAGAACTTAGAGCCTGAAGGGTAATGGTTGCTCTCTTGAATTGAGGATAGGGTATCTTCAGAAGTTGTTGATATAATAAGACGTCGGTCTGGTACTAGGACTGATGAAAAGAGACTTATGGGAATTATCAGGGACAAATAACTTTGGATTAGCGGAGTTAGAGCGTCCTGTCTCTACTCCACTTGAGCTTTTCCCTGCCAATCAGAACAAATGGCACCGCATGAACATGCTGATTGCCAGGGTTTTGCCGCATAATGACCTTTTTTGGCTGCTCAAGAAACAAGCATTCAAAAATGGCTCCCATCTATAGTCTGCACTTGAAGTTCCAGGTCGAAAGTTAAATGAAGCATTGAAATTAGGCAGGGGATGGGGTGGCTGAGTGTAAGGAGGGAGGAAAGGATCCACAGACATACTTGGTGGCTGCATCTTGCCCAACAAATTATCTCTGGGTCATTGTGGTCCGTTTCCTGATGAGGATGTGGCAGAAATCGCAGGATCCTTCTACTCCACATTGGGAGCACTGAATGTGACATAGAGACAATGTAAAGTGTTAATGATCTGTAAAAGCTCTGCAACTTTGTTAAGTATGTGGGTCATCAAATTTGCAGCTCTGGTTTTGGCTTAACCACTGCAGTCATCGCTATACTCATGTCCTCGTTGGTTAATATATTTGCTCCCACTAACCTATGATCTTCAGCTGTGAACCACTCCGCGAACTCCATTAGGGACTCGCTCTGGGAAATGTATTATCAGAAATTTGACCTTGTGCTGTGCCATCTTCGCCGCGCCCCCAAATAGACGGTTCACAGCCTCCTAAACCTCTTGATACGATACAGAACTACTATGGAGGTTTCAGGTGACCTGGTCAGTGCTCTCAACATCCAAAGTAAATAGCAACAGTTTTGCTTTCTGCTGTTCTGAGGCTCCTTCCATGACAAATTTGAACAGTTTAAAATATCCGTTCATATTCCCACTACAACTGAAAGATGGTAACTTCTCAAGCCAAACAAAAATACCTTTCTCCATGCTTCAGCCGCAAGGAATTTACGGATTATGTTCAGAATAGGCAAGGGGAACATCCCTTTGAGGGCAAGAATAGGGTTGCACTGATGGATTAAAATCTGCCGAAGTAAACTGAGAAGAGGTTGGATTGTGGGAGGAACTTCCGCAATCCCCAGGGGTACTTGCTGGCCAATACATAGCATTCTTCTCCAAACTTGCCGCTGATTTCACCCTTCCCTTCTTTACCAGTCTGTTCAGAAAAATGTTCAAAGATTATATACTCAGCTTTGACCAAATAGCACCAACACCAGTCCACTTGCACCCCCTGTTAAAGTGCTTTAAATTTATTCTGAAATTTGCGGCAGAATTCCCTCTCAGTGTCCAGTTTACTCTCCATTGCATGAAGCTGTGAGAGGACATCCTCTAATGTGCCCTGTAATCTCACGTTCTTGTGTCCGGTGTCACATGCTTATCAGTTCACTTCTTCTACTTGATTAACTAGAGCGGCTCATTCCCACAACAACTCCTCATTGGCCCATCAAAAGTTATCCAAGCGCACTTGCATATCAACATACTCTCCCATCTCAATGAACGAAAGAGTAATGGATTGGCTCAAAGCCACCTGACTGGCATTCTTCCAACTGATTAATCCACCCCAGCAACAGACTGTTTTCTGAGAATGCTAAAAAAGAGCTGGTTGTATGGTCTGCCATACGCTGATTACTCCACTCATAACGAAGTTAACTAAATTTGACTGACACAGAGTCAGCATGATCAGCCATTTGCCACTCTGCCAGGGTAACCTGATCCCTAGTCTGAGCCACTTCTGTTTGACTCCCTTCATCCCATTCCACCATGTCCACCATAGAGCGCTTGGTGTTACTACCCAACGTCATGACATCCCAAATCCATTCAGCTGAAATCCCGCGCCAGTCTAACAATTCTTCTATTACTCTGGTAACTCATGATTTAACTGGGGAACTAATTTGTTAAAGCGATGGTGGACGTCCATGAGATGACTGTCCAAGTGCATTAGCGCCCACTAGATCCCCGATAAAGTGTGGTTGAGGCGGTCAAGTAAGAAATAATTTGTTTGTTCTGTTGCTCTTGGACAAAACGCATGATATCCCCAATGTCAATGTTATGTAGAGCCAACACATGCAGTAGTTGGCAGATTAAAGGCTGAACATATGCATCAAATATTTCTCAGCTCCATGTGTGCTGAGCTGGTAAGACAACCCCATCGTGGTAGCATTGAGGTAAGATATATATAATTTGTAATGGGATTCTTGGTCCCATTGTTATAAAACAGACTTAGAGCATGTTCTTCCACATCATATTCATAGAGGTGGTAACCCCGCAAGAGCCATTCCATGATACCTGCAGTTGCTGAGGGGTCACCTTAGTGGACCTGCTCTGTTGGTCTGACTTTAACGCGGGACAAGCACTCAACTACAGTTCCATCTAGTATCCTTGTCCCCTGGTTCCATCATCGTGAAAAATGCAGGTTCCTTTTTAGATGACTCCATTGTTTAAAAGGAGTATCAGTCATGAAATCCAATTAAATTTTGGCGTAAGGAGTGAGGGCTCGCCATGATGCCCTAGTGCCTTTGTACTACAATTGACCAGTGGCCACCTGTAGTGAGAACCACTGTTAACTTTTGGCAGTAGTGGCTTAATCCGCCGAGCTGTTTTCACAGTATAACTGCTACTGAGAAATGGGATGGACGATATTAAGATTGCTAATCCCTATAAACTCCAATATAAAATATAGAGCTATCACCCTGACCAACACTTTTATTATCTATATAAAATCGCAGACTATCGCTGCTAATTACTAAAAACCTCCACCTTTTCATTATTCTACTCAACTCATACCTTGGTATTCTTAGTCAATTTCTCCATTCTGCTTAGAAATCCACTATTTGTTACATTTTGGGAGTTTTTGTTTTATCTTGAGGTTTCTTAAGAATTTCCATAACTCGCCAAACTATCTGTACTACGATTGATTCACTTAACATAAATATAATCTTTCACTAAACCTTGGGGCTCACTTTGACACATATACTACAATCTGCCAAATATATATCTTATGATCCAGTCATATTAATTTCTCAAAAATTATGATTGTTAAACCTGGACACAAGTTAAACTGTCATAATTTAAGAGTTCCAGAGAGATCAAACCTCTCTAACCAGAATAGGCCGCCAGGAAAATTGACTTGGTAAAGGAGTGTTCATTTGATTACTTTAGACAATCTTGCCAGCTTTCAACTATTGATTACTAATTATCATAATTCACTAGAAGATGGCTTATTGCTTTCATCTCTGCTTTTTGAGTCCTGGCCTGAGGTCAAACTAAATATGATAGGGATCAAGCGAACCTTTACATGCATCTAAAAAATCAAGGAGGCTCTGAAAAAAGACTCTGGTTACATTAAATTATCTTTCCCACTAAAAATCGCTCAATAGGCCTCATGTACACGCCATTAAAGAAAAATATAAGAATATGCCTATCTGCTCCTACTGCAAAGATCATTTTCACACCATGGACATATTCTATAAGTGACATGAAGATGAGGTAGAACTTTACTGTCAGCATAAGGGTGGTCAGCATTAAGTAAGAGGCTCTTTATGCTGGATATTCACTACCTTTCCTTTAACTAATTTATTGTATTTATGCAAAATTGCCTCCATGGATACCTAATGAACAAGATATCTACTTCTGACAACAAGCATTTTAATATTTTTTATTCTTCTATGAGTCACCCATGATCCTCACTTTTCCAACCCCAGTTCGCTAACATGGCTACCTGGGTCAACGCTAAAGTTCACTAAATCCCCATTCTTTCAATCATTGATAGTAGGTCCTCAGTAAACGTTATTTCTTTGAACTTATGTAGTTTGAGATCGCTTTTCACTTACTTCATTATATCAAATATTAAACCACTGCCCTATGTACGAGGTCTATTTCAGCATATTCTGTGCTCCCACTCAGGTTTGGTAAAATATTTTAGACACTTGACGAGAGCCTTTGACAACCACAGATAAAATTATTGTCAGAGACTCACTTATTTTAGAAGTACAATGCTATCATATACTATGTCATAGAATCTTGTCATTACTTTAGACATGTGTACCCCTAGTTTTGAAACTAATAAAGATTGCAAGAAATGTGTAAAGGCTTACACCGTCATGGTGGCAGCTAATTTTAAAGAGACGCCATCCAAACTGGATGTGTTAATGTTAAGTAGGAAACCAGAATGCTTGGGCTTAGCCATCTAATTCAATTTTTTTGAGGGACGTCCAGGCTTTAAATGAAGATTAATAAGATTCAAACAAATACCAAAGGCTCCACAGTAATGGCTGTGATGGGTGAAACCACGGAACTTATAGAGACAACCCTCTAGGATGGTATAGGCAGGGATGATGACAAATCCTTTAGGTTCCACGGTTAAGGGGTTTGGATAGGAAAAATGGAATATGTGGATAAAGCCTATTAAATGGACAGTTAAGTTAGTAATGGAACGGCAAGGAAATTAGAGTTACTTGCATGCATGGTGCACATGATAGACCAGAAATCAAAATCAGGGATATGTTAGTTATAAGTTTGGTTACAGTGTGGTAAGCTTCTAGATTAATGTATTAGAAAACTGTTTCAAGCTTAAGAATAAGATTTTATGGATGGTGGCGTGAGGAGATGGATATACTTGAGCACCTAATGGCTTGGTGTAGAAGGGGGATGCCACAATTATTTAAACAAAAGTAAAGATAGGTGTTGGCATTTGTAATGGAGAATGATATAATCTTATTTAAGTTCTGAACAGGGAACAGCTTAAAAGCCCTATATTGGATAAAGCCTCTCTGACTTGAATTTTATTGCATAATAGGCTGATGCCCTCAAATGGGCAAAAGCGAATGAAAGAAATTCAGTAAACATCACAAGGTATGATTCTAATGGGGCGATCAATTGTTGACCTAAGCAAAACTGCATCCATATACCCAGAGTCATAATTTCAAAGCACCGGAACAACAAGATAATAACATACCAAGTTGTTGACTTATAAAGATAGCTTTCACTCAACTCCTAATGAATTAAGATTATAGATCATGATTGAAGAGGAACCAGATACTCCCTTCACAACAAGGCTCCCTCACATCCTATATATATATTGTAGATTTTTACTTTAATAAAGTAGTCTTAAATTCTTCCCTAGTTTCATTTTATTGTATACTTTTACTTTTGTTTACATACTCCTGACAATATCATTATAGTTGTAAGACAGAATGGCTGCTATTATGCAGACCATAATGAAGACTTAGTTATTGACTCCCAGAAGACATCCTGCTAACAAGTGCCTTCACAAGGAAGTTAGAATCTCTAAACAGGACAGCTCTGGAACAAAAAAAACTTAATATAGCTTTAATTTAATGGTGAAGCAAATAATATGTTTACTTTAAATAAAATTAGGAAAGAGAATAAACAGGCAACATACTGAGTAGGGCTGTAGCCTTTATAGTAGTAGGAGAGTAGGAAGAGCTCTAGAACTGACCTGCTCCTGGACTCCTGCAGTAAATCATCATTGGTTAGGTTAGAAAGAGCAAAGTAAGCTGGGGGAGATTCGCTGACCTTTATGGATCACACCATAAAATTTTTGATATCTCATGTTACAGATTAGAGTTTAATTCAATATATAGTATCAATCTTGAAGTATTCATCTAGACTAATAGTTCATTGCAAACAGTTTTGTGTAAACTGTTCCAAATGAAAAATTAGTAGAATATTATTGAGAGTAGAATGAATGATCCATAGTTTTTATATGCAATATACTACAATATATTAACACCCCAACTTATCAAACTCATTGGACTCATATAAGGTTTTAGGAAGGTTTGGCGATTTCTGGAATTTTGCAGTGACCAGGCTACAATTAGGATGGGCCCTTAGGGACTGCAACTAGCCTCAAAACTGGACCACCTCCCTGAAGATTTTCTCTAGCTTTTCCAACAGATTATAAGAGGAAAAGGGGTCAGGGGGAAAGTTTTCCAAGGCCAAAGCTTTAACCCATCGCTCATCTACCACATGAACAAGGCCACTGAGCTGGGTTAGGGGAGCTACTAGGGGATCAAGAGTCTGAGTTGCACTTAAAGAGTATTGTTTGCGGTTCAGGTGGAGAGGCTATGCCTCAGGACTAACATTACTTTTTTCTTTTTGACCTAGAAAGATCCCACCTCAGGATCGTGAACAAAGCGAAACTTTGTGCTTTTTGGAGTATTTGCTTGCATGCCTGGCCACTATACACTTTGGAGGATGGGGCTCATCTAGATTGGCTTGGTGGAACATTTTTAAAGCTCCTTGTAGTTGATGTAGTCCTTGACGCTCACTCAGCTGATCAAATGGGCGGATAAGCCTTTTCCTGATATCAGATACTGGATGGAGTGTCTTCTTTTCCAGGAATCCAGAATGTCCTATACTTTGTCCTTTGAGTCTCTTAATAAATATGTTTAGGAAACGTAGGCATGAGTCTGAGAAGGAAAATAACTGGGACCCACGAAATAAACTGGGTTTTAGTAAAAGAGAGACTTATCTGAAAGGCGCCATTTCCCAAGTGCAAGCACCTCATATGGGACAAACCATTTGCACGTAAACTTTCTAGAAGGGAATCTCATGTTCAAGTGGTGGGTGTCCAACATGAAAAGTGACCCTTTCTTAGGTTTATGGCTTGATTGAAGTTTTTGATCTGAGAACTTCTTATAGTCTTCCACTGCTCAGTACAAGTGATCTCATACAAGATAATGGGTATTGCGTAGGTGGTTCAGGCGATCATCTGCTTCCAGAACTTTTAGAACAAGGTGGTTACCAATAGGAAAAGAGTGGTTGTATCCTAAGTTGGCCTCATATTAGGAGAAACTTTTGGAGCCATGTGGAGCGTTGATATAAACAAACTAGCCAGGGTGATGTCTGATTCTCATGTGTTATGACTGAGTGAGGCATAACAGCGGAGTTACTATACAGAATTTAGAACTTCTTTTCGGTTTGACTATCTTATTGGGGGTTGTAGACAGTTGACCAACTTATTTGATCTGTAAAACTTGATAAAGACACTCCAAAAACAGTCATAAAATTGGGTCCACATTCGCTTACTACCTCTTTGGGGAGACCAAACATGACGAAACTTGCGTTACAAAAATATCTGAAGTCTCTTCTGAAGTCATTGTTATGTTGTAAGGGATAAAGTTGGTGAACTTGATGAAGAGATCACCCAACTTTAAGATCGCATAATAATACACAAAGGAAGGAAGCTATACAATAAAGGCCAAGGAAATTGAGTGCAAAGTCTCTCAGTTGTTTCAATAAATCTAAAAGGAACTTCTTCATGATTGTCAGATTTAAAGTGTGAATATGCTACACAAGGGAGATTCACAAGTGAATCTTATTAGAGGATCCTGGCCAGTTTAGGTTCTGCTGATCAATTATAACAATTCTTAGAACCATGGTGACCAGCAGTTGGAGGATCATTTGTGTTTTTTAAACTCCTGGTCAAAAGGGAGGGTGAGACCCAAACTTTATCCTGGAAGAATTTTACATATTTTTTTAGGTCATAAGAGGGTACTTTTTGGGCTTGTCTTCATGTCCTCATAAAACCTGATCCCCGCTGGGGAAACTAGCTTGGCGGAAAAAACTTCTTTAAGGAGGGAGCAACAGGGGGCAGGCTGGAGCAGGAAAACAATTGAGCCAGCGTCATGATTGGTTAAAAGGGAACAACAGTTATGAGTTTGGGAAGTTCATCCATTCTGGGACTTATAGAAAGGTTTAGGCTTAGAATGTTTGGTAAAACATTCAAGGACCCTTTGACAAACTCATACATAAAGTTAAGTTACATAGATCATGATAATTGTGGCATGGTGGTGGAAGAGCTTCTGAGGATGCAGGTAGTTTAAGTGAATTGTGGTCAGTCCATACTATAATATCATGATGTTCCCCCTTAAAGAGCCATCACCACTGAGTCATTGATCAGTGGTTGTCCGCCTACTCCTCATCATAGATCATCCAGGCTTTCTCAGAGGATATATACTTTCAGGAAAGTAAGCATCTTGATGTTCAACACTATCATGATCTAAGGAAAGCACTGCTCCTACATTAACTTAAGAAGCGTTACAAGTCACAATGAAAGACTAGACGTTTCTGAATTTCTGATAACTGGTGCTGAAAAGAAGATCTTTAAAATGATTTTGTAACTATTGAGTTCATCTTGATCGTTACATTTTGACTCGGATTCATATTTTTTGAATCTGAATCTAATCGCTTTAAAAATGCTTTTGGCTTGGTCGTTCTGGGCGCTGGGTTGTGCCTCTCCTGAATTGTAGATTAGCTCATAAAAGCCTAATCAATGATTTGAGCGAGGCCCCCAAAGGGAAGCCTTTATAAGGCGCGCCTGCCAATTTCAAAGCTCACTTTGGAATTTTACCCCTAGCTTTCCCTCCTGAGGAACATTGTCAGTTGTTTCCCAGACAAGCTTTGGACAGCGGGCACTTTTTATATCATGAATAAAAGTAAAGGTTGTTTCAGGTTTAGCATACCTTGCTTACCTGTTGGTCTTTTTTAGGTGACCAGTTTTGAGGAGCTTTCGCAGGGTTGGGTCAAACCAACACCACTAGAGGACTTTGCATAACCAACTAGTAATAGGCAATTTTTGGCGCTGTCAGTGCCCCAAACTTCTCCCTACTCGGTTAGGCTGCTTTGTCTGCTTGTTATTCCACCAAAGAATCATTTTATTATATGGCAGTTGGAACTGGGATTTTCTGTCCATTACAGAAATCAGTTGCTTTCTGTTTTTTAACTGCCCACATAAAGGGAAATTATTACCAATCATTGAATAAAGGTGTGCTCCTTGTTGAGCATTAGCGTGGGAAACACTCTTGATTAAGATTACCATTCTAAGAAAGCTTCTAAGCTGTTTCTGGGAAGCTGGAGTAATCCATAACTGGATGGTCTTCAACTAATAAGGTAGGCTGAATATCCATTCTTCATAACCATATTCCACAAAAGGGCCACCTCCTAGTAGTGGAATTTAAACTTGAAAGGCTAAACATAGAGCTCAATTCCATGGAGGACAGCCATTACCAAATAAAGATCTTTTTCATGTTGTTAAGGGATAGGTGAATATACTAAGATGTCATCAATATAAGCAACGGCAAATGAAAACTGGAAGCAAGGTTATTAACTTAACCTTGAAAAGTTCTGGTGCATTTATAACCGAAAAGCTCACTCTAAAATGGAAATCCTTATAAATCGTGTGGCTCAGCCTCTCTACCTGGACATTGAAAAAGACACCTTAAAACTCAAAAAGGACCTAAGGTCCCTTATATATCTAGATCCAGCTCAGTGACTTTGCTCGTGTGGTAGATGAGCGATGGGTTACTGCCCTGGGTTCTAAGGAACCTCACCCTCTGCCCCTATTCCTATTCTATTCTGTTGTTTTGTTAAAGAGGATTACAGGGTGTTTTTTAATAAAAGAGTTTCTGGAAGGACCTTAAGGCTCATTCCAACCTTAGCTCAGTCAATATTGAAATTCAAGAATTCGCCTATACCTGCCCTAAGATTATTAGAGTCCTAACAAGCCCAATAAGTCGGATAGGCCAGAAAGATTAAAGTGGATCACAAATTAAACCCTTGGATCATGCAATAAGCTCTTGATATATTCTAATTAAATATTTTTCTAAAAAATTAAATGAAGTACTGGTGTAATAAACCAATCTGGACTGTCTGTGCAAGATCAATATCATGATTTTGCATTATTCTCATATCTGAGCACAAGCTATTAAAATATGATGAAGTGATTTAAAATTGCAGCAACTTCTCCTAACCTACCATCATATTCCAGATCTAACTAATAATGGTTTAATGTAGAATCCCAGGAACATATTTGGATCATAAACTCCTTTTCTATTCTCCCCCTCCCTACTATAAGGCAAAAGCCCCCTTCAGGGTATGTTGCCAGCAGTTATTTATTATCTCAAGTTTAAATAAATAAATCTTTCATTATGTTTGATGTTTAAGAATTAAGCCCTTTACATGATGCTATTTGGCTCTCAAGTTGATCCAGCATCTCACGCTGTAATCTGAAAGATGGAATCATGCACCTCAAAAGGGTTGTGCTGATCCATCAATCAGTGACTTACCCCGCGAAGATAAAATTTAATATAATTTTATACCTTGATTGAGATTACAATTTTTTGTGGATACCATTCATGTTTGCAACCGCATTTTTCCTCACACACTAATTATTGATAAGATGCATTTGTCCTTGAGGCTTCTCATCTTATCACAATTTTGCTAAAATCTGAATGACAACAACTGCGAAATCTGGAAGAGTTACATCCTCCCTGCCTCTATCACCCTTGTAGTTGTCTCCGTGAGGCCCTTGGTTGCCCCCTTTTTAGCCTTATGGTTGTTTATGGGGCCTTTAGATTTTGCTTGAATAGGTTTGCTTTTCATATCCCCTAGGTTGTACTTACCAATAATTAATAAGCGGCTAAGCCTCTGGCATTCTGGTTTCTTCACTGGAAATTAACTCACCCAGTTTGAATGGCCAGTCTTCTTTCAATTATACTCACCCTGACATAATAAACTGGCCACAACATTTGGTGAATCCGCCCGCCTTTATGAAATGGGCGAGGTGTTAACTTCATTTGTTACCATGAGTCCCTGATAATTTTTAGATCCTGGTTATATCCTCCCTGATGGAAAGAAGTTGAACTTAATCCTGGAACATCTGTATGTTTAACCAGGAGAATTTATTAGTGGTGGACTGATAGGAAAATTTTCATAACTAACTGGCTAGTATACGCCCACACCTGACTCTGGATCCTAGTCCCACTTTAATGCTCTCTCTATCTATTTCCATTTATTAGGATGAAGCGTAATCTTTGTTTCCCATTACCTTCTTTGTGGGGTCATAAGAGTTTACTGTGAAGGCACTCCTGGACACAGGATCAGCTGGCAACTTCATGGATCTTAATTGCACAATTAAAGAACTGAGGACTGATGTAGCCTCTACAATGTGGGCTCATCTTGCCCTCATGAAACGCCATACTGTTAGGCGTCCAGTGCAGATCTTTATCCAGAATTTTGTTTCTACAACTGCTTCTCTGCTGTGCAGCATTTGCTATACTCCATAATTACTAATTTGGGTTGGTTGCATAACTACTGGTATATTACATTAACCCTCAACTTATGCCATTGTTAATGGCGTAATTAATAAAGAGTTTCCTCTGATCAATACCTTTCCAGCTGAGGTCTCCTTAAGTTTAATCTAAGCTTCCAACACTCTCTCCACAGACCTTCCACAGAATTGCTATCTTCCTCGGAATAAAAAGGTGTGTTTTACATGAGTTTGGCTACCCGGCTCTCAACCAACTCTGAGTATGACTTGGAGTTTCAATTGATTATGCATCTTGTCAAAATAAGGATTCATTATACCAGCACACTGAATAGGGGAATAAAGCCTAAGATATATGGTTAAAAGACATGTTGTAAAAGGGTTGGATCATAAAGAAGCCCTCTCCCATCGCCACCTTGTTGTCTTCACAAAAAAGATGAGTGGACTCATGCGCCCCTGCATTAATTATGGGCATCAAACAATTGATCAATTATAGACCCCTATAACCAGCCTCTGAAGCAGTCTATTGCTAAGGCGATTTCAAAGTCACAAGTGTTCTCTAAGTTTGACATAGTTTATGCTACCAACCAGCTAAGGGTCAAGGAATGGTAGGAGTGGCTCACAGCAATTTGCAACAAATGAGAGGTTTTCAAGTCCAGGGTGATGCCCTTTAGTTTTAAGAACTCACTAGAAACTTATAATGACAAATTGACAATGTCCATATGAGATCTATGGCTAAAATTGCTGTCGCTTATATAAACAATATCTTAATCTTTTCACCTACACACGAGCAACGTGAAAAAGACTTGGAAACATAAATGGGGCCCTCCCAAGCAAGGGCTCTCTGTAAATCCTTCCAAGTGTGACTTTTTTGCAAAGAGAGTAACCTTTTTAGTATATGTGACTTTTTAGAATGGCTACTTAGTTCCTCCTGTAAGCAGGAGGATATCCAATCATGGCCTACTCACTACTCAGAAACAGCTTTATAAATTTCTTGAAATGGTAATTATTCTCCAGAAGTTTTCTCCCGCTCTTGCTTGATTGTTGGCATCCCTCCAATAAAAGACCATCAAGAATGCTCCCTCTTAATGGATTAACAAATGCCAGAAGACATTTGAACATATTAAAAAGAGTTTTTTAGCACCTATTCTTAGACATGAAGACTTATCCAAGGCTTATATTGAGGCATTAGTGTTTCTTCAATTGTGGTGGGAGCAGTGCTTACTAAAAGAGCATGATGGGGTTATGAATCTGGATGCTTACTTTTATAAGAGTTTTTGCCCTCGAGAAAGCCCAAGAGATCTATGATAAGGAGTTGGAGCCACGTCCTTGGCACTGACACTCTGGAGATACCTGAAACGGTCAAAATCCTACCTGACCGCCATATGGTTCTTACCTTTAGAGCTACCAACAAGAGTATGGAGAAAGTGCCCAAAGTTCAGCCTTGAGATTTAATCAAATTCGAGATAGTTTAGTTTGGAAATACAATATGAATAATAATTATGATAATGCATTTAAGGCCAGTAGTTGGAATTCAGAGTTTGGATCTCATAAGAATGCCAAAGGTCGTAAACTTTCAAGTTTGAAACTGCTTTGGTACCAATTTATGCTCAGTTTTATAACAAGGTGTTTTTTTAGGCTTTTTTAAACCATGAGAGTACCTAGCATTCTCCAGAACATTTAATATAGTAATTCATGTTAGATTCTCAAAGTTCGTTTTTAAACCTGCAGATAAATAAACCAAAAGTTTAAATTTATTGAGGGTCGTTAGCCTGGAAGGTAAAACTGCTTCCACCCTAGTGCAGGTTTTGAGTTCGAACCCTGTACTGGCTAGAAAAATTCTCATTGTGTTATATTTGTCTTAAGGTTGACCCACCTCAAATAAAAAAGTTTAAATTTATTTTTATTTTATTTTTATTGTATGACATGAATCAACATTATGATGATAGTGAGTTGTCACAGGCTTTAGCTTCTCTCTATTCCTTGTCAATGGGACAAATTGCACTATTGTAAACCAGCATTCTGGCCACTATATTACATGGATTCATAACTGATCAAGGCCTTAATGCCCAGAGCAGAAAGTTTCTCTCTTGTGAAGTTTTAGCTATATGTACTGCAACCTGGCTTCTTTTGCCATATATTTATTTTTTGAATACTGTAGAGAGCCTGTTCATCACATTAAACTAAGTTCTAACAATTTTATCTCAGTACTTTGAGAAACAATTACAGAACCAGAAGTTGGAATGATCCCTATCTGATATAGTCACACTACCACAGTTTGATTGTTGTGTTTCATTAGCTTTCCTCATGCGTCATATTGTCCGTATGTTTAGAAGTCAACAGAGTACATGTAATTCATATCTGAGGGCTGAAAAAGAGATTAGTAAATCCTAATTGATTGTCTTTGAAGCCTCAGAAATCAATCTAATTCAAGAGGTATTTATGCGTGAGAAACTTCAAGATTGTCTCACATTAGCAGTTGGTGGTTCAATTTCATTCCCAAACCAACTCAAACCCATTTTATTGGCAATTCCAGACTATCTGGCTGCTTGGTTATCTCAGCTTATTAATATACATACCTTACTCCCTAACCCTTTGGAGGAGATTTTTAAATCTAGTGGAGCAGTCTAGTGCTATTGATGAGACTCAGGACGCAGCATGGGCTTCAATATTGGCTTTGATACAAGGTCCCCATTCAATTAATAAATATGCTCGCTTGTACACTCCATCAGCTAATGCGGCCAGAGTACTAGAGTCACATTTCCCAAGATTGTTCTGTCAATATCTTATCAATAATATTCTTGTCATTAGTGGCATCTCCTCAAACAGATAGTTTTGAAAAGGAGCTCAACCTAGCCCTACAGGTGGAGAAATATCTAGTGATGATCATTTTCCATAAGAAGGAACGTTTTGATACCTCCATAGAGGATTCACGTAATTTTCATAGGGCAAGTTTAGAACCATTTAAGTCTTAATTAGGACAAGGGATATCCCTTATCTAACCAGCAAACTGATCCCAAAGTCTAGTCAAAATAAGCTCAAGCACCAGGAAATTCAAAGAATGCTGTATACTGTCTTCATAATAAGAAATTGAAAGCTCAAAAATTAAATCATCATACTTCTGCTTATCTTTACGTCTTAATTTCCTTTACACTGAAACAAGAGTTTTCTACGCAGTCCATCAATGTGTTGACATTGGTTGACATAGGGGCGGGTGAAAATTATATTGACATGGAGCTAGCAGAATTCTAGGTCTGAAAGTCCACCAAAAGGGTATAGTAACGTTGGAAGATGCCCCAAGATTTCAAAAGTCTGGAAATAGGACTCCTTGCTAAACCTATATCAAAAGGACTACTCATTTGAAGAGGATTATTTTAAAAACCTACCTTACCGAATGTTTTTGGGTATGAGATAGTGGTATTTTTTCCTCATCTTTTGACCTAAGCTCCCATAAAGTAAATCTCAAACCATCAAATAATGATACAGTTACCTTGGAGTTTGAGGTGGATAAGTCAATAATTTCAAGAATGGAAGTGGCATTGGAGAACAACACACCTGGACATCTTTCTAAAGAATAATGGAAATATGCACACTTGTTTGGGACAAAAGGGACCTCTTCATTACCAGCTACAAGCCACCTAGCATTTTAATTTAATTTCAAGGAAGGAGCTGTATTAACACAAGGTAGCACAGTATACCCACTGAACCCAAAAGCCAAAAAAGCTTTGGAGACTTATGTCAAACAAATGACAGCAAAAGTTGATTACCCCATCCAAGTTTCAGTTGTTTCTCCAGTCTTATTGGTTCCAAAGTCAAATGGAGAGTTACGTCCTTGCATTGACTATAGAAGACTTAATGAAATAACTGAACCAGATCCATATCCAATTCTCTTAATGGAAGATATACTTCACACTATTGCAAATTGTGAGGTTTTTACAAAGCTTGATTTGGTGGACTCTTTTAATCATATCCCAATGAAGCCTGAGCACCAAAAATACACTGCCTTTGAATGTAATTTAGAAGTCTATGAGTATTGAGTGATGCCTTATGGATTAAACAATGCCCTTCAGTATTCCAAAGAATGATTGATCTGGCACTTGGAAATTTGGTAGGGAGGTGTTGTATTGCCTACATGGATGATATCTTGATATTATTTAAAGGCAAGGAATCACATCACATGGATTTCTGATCAGTTTTAGAAGTAATTTAAAGTGCTAACCCGAAACTGAAAGCATCAGAGTGTGAATTTAACCAAGAGTCAGTGTCCTTACTGGGTAATTTGATTTTCAAGGATGGACTGGCAATATGTCCAGATAGGGTTCATGCAGTTAAGCAATGGAATGCTCCTGTTGATCATACAGGGGTACGCAGTTTTCTTAGATTAATAAATTTTCTTTGTCGTTTTTTAAAAATTTGTCAGAGAAAGTGGCTCCTCTAACACGTCTTACAGGTAATGTTCCTTTTACTTGGAGGGCTGAAGAGCTGGCCTTCCAGAAAATCAAGGATTGTCTTATGTCTGCACCAGTGCTTGCAAATCTTAAACAAAATCGTCCTTTTATTGTTGAAACAGATGCATCCAAATTTGCATTAGGTGAACTCCTCATTCTAAAAGGCAAGAAGACTTGGAACGTCCCATATGTTTTTTCAGTCGTAAGATGATCCCAGTTGAGACAAATTACCCTATCATCGATAAGGAAATGCTGGAAATAATTTCTGCTTTTAAAGAGTGGCAGCATCAACTACTTTATGCACGCCAGACTTTTATCATTCGCACTGATCAAAAAGCTTTGGAATTCTATAAGTAACCACATAAGATGAATCAACGCCAGGCAAGATGGCATCAAGAGCTTTTACAATATGTGTTTAAAATTGAGTATTAGCCTGGTAAATGAAACATTATACCAGATATGCTGAGTAGGGACCCCACTTTATATTTTTCTAAAAGGAACTTGATCAAAACAACACAGCGACTATGCTCACTCCAAACCTATTTGCGCTGATTGATGAAGGTTCTCATATCTTCAAGAAAAAGGTACATAGAGCCCAGAAAACATCAGAATTTGGAAGAAAAAATTTTCTTGAACTAAAGGGGGTACTAAGTCAGATGATTACCGTGAGTTTTCTATACAAGATGAAGTTATCTTCCACATGATTAGGCCATGGATCACTTTTAAGGCTAAAAACTTAAGGTAGTTAAGACTTGCCATGACCATCCATCAGCAAGTCATCCTGGGGTTGAAAAGAAGCTTGAACTTATAATTCGTCACTATTCTTGGCCAGCTTTAGACACACTTATTCAGAAATATATTTCATCATGCCTAACTTGTTCGAGATCTAAGCCTTCACACTAACAACATCAGGGGAAACTGAACCTTTACAGATTTTTACTAGGTTATGGTCATCACTTAGTGTAGAATTCATTGTTTGCTTACCTAGAACAAAAGGGTTTAATTCAATTATGACTGTAGTAGATCGGCTCACTAAATATGCTGAGAATTCCCTTGTAATGAAAAGATTACTTCAAAGGATTTAGCACAGATTTTTATGGAAGAAATGTTTTCCAGACATGGCATCCCAGGTGAAATTGTCTCAGATCGCAGACCTCATTTTATACCAAAATTCTGGGAACATTTATTAAACAATTTGTAAATTAAACCCTGTCGTTCCTCATCATACCACCCATAAATTTGATGAGCAATCTGATAGGATCAACAAGATTTTAGAAATATACCTTCCTTGCTACACATCAGAGCAAGAAGATGACTGGGTAAGTTGGATCCGTTTTTCACAATTTGCCTATAACAACCATGTCCACCATCTATGGGTGTGACCCCATTTTTGCAAATAATGGCTAACACTCTAGGTTATATGAAAGTGAGGTAGAAGGAATCAATCCAGCTGCAGACAGTCTGGTCCAGGGAATTTCTGAGAAATGAAATCTTTGAAGAACAACCTCATAAAAGCCATTGGTTATCAAAAGTTCAAGGCTGATAAGAGACATTCTAAAGGATTTATGCTAAAGAAAGGGGATTTGGTTTTGATAAATACAAAGAACTACTCACTGCCAATCAGATGCCGGAAGCTGGGCCCCTATAGGCTAGGGCCATTCATAATTGGTCGTCCTATTAATGAGGTGGCATTTGAATTAGATCTCCCCCAGAAAAAAGGTTCATCCTGTGTTTCATATCTCAAAGCTGAGGAGGTTTGAAGGTCAATCTCAAGAAAAACCAGGTCAAGTAAATCTAGAGAATTCAAAAAATGATGAATTTGAGGTTGAAATGTTACTGGACACAAAGATTAAGTAAGGGAGGCAGTATTTCCTAGTAAATGGTTTGGTTGTCCTGTTGAAGAATCAACTTGGCAAATAGAGAAAGAGTTTACCCATTGCCCTCAGAAGACCAGTGAATTCTTTGCACGCTCAAATCTCACGTCTCAGGGGGTTATGTAACGGATAAGATCCTACCTGACCGCAATAGGGTCCTTACCTTAAGGGCTACTAACAGTAGTATGGAGAAGGAGTTCAAAAGTTCAGCCATGAGATTTAATCAAATTTGAGATAGTTAAGTTTGGAAATACAATATGAATAATTCATTATAATACAAATAAGGCCAATAGTTGGAATCCAGAGTTTGGATCTTATATGAACGCCAAAAGTTAGAAACTTTCAAGTTTGAAACTGCATTAGTACTAATTTAAGCTCAGGTTTTGAACAAAGCATTTTTTTATTTTTAAGTTTTTTCAAACCATGAGAGTGCCTAGCATTCTCCAGCACATATAAAACAGGAAATCATGTTAGATTCTCTAACTTTGTTTTTTAATCCTGAAGATATATTAACTAAAAAGTTTAAATTTCTTTTTATTTTATTATATGACAAGATTCAAAATGTATGATGATAGTTTGGCACAGGCTTTAGCTTTTCTCTATTTCTTGTCAACATGACAAATTGCACTATTGTCAACCAGCATTCTGGCCACTATCTTAACGGATTCATAACTGATCGCAGCCTTAATGCACAGAGCAGAAAGTTTCTCTCTTGTGTTTTTTCAGCTATATGGACTGCAACCTGGCTTATTTTGCCAAATTCATTTTTTGCATACTGGAGAGAGCCTGTCCGTCACAATACCCCTTAGAGGGGAAAAACATGAAATTATAATCAGAATGACCATTAGCCTTAAGTACTATAGAAGCCTCAGAGTATCGCTCACTGCCAAGCTCACACTACTGGGTTCTATGAAACCTTAGATTTAAATATTAGTTTGTCATATGGTAGTTGATGTCTTGCAAGACATGCTAAGTCGAGACTTTCTATGAACCCCAGCATGGATGATATCTCTGACCTAGAAGCTGTTAGCCCTCCTCTATAATTTTTGCGGTGGCCTCTCTTTAAATTTCTTTGCCAGCCTGACCTCAGACGCTCCCCATCATTGCCAAGTCCTTGCCATACAGCTGGCCTTCCAAAGAGGGATTGAGCTATATGAAGACCTGGAAAAAAGCCTACAACATACTCAATATGGTCTCAAGGATAAGGTAATCTTCTACCAATATAGATTTTTGGATCCAACCACCCTCCGTGATCAGGTGATTTTTAGAACACCATGAAACTTCGAAAGTAGGTCACCATAAGTATAAGAAGTATGGAGAATTGGTCAAAAGATCTTACAACTGGATAATATTTTCTAAGAAGATTCATTTATGGAACTCTCGTTGTGGGGCATGTACCCGCTTAAAATCTGACAGATCTGGGTTAAAGGTCTTTTACAATTATTACAACAGGATAAAGGCCTTGGACCTCAGTGGTCATGAATTTCGTTTTATAGCTTCCCTCCTTCAGGGTCATGATGTAATCAAAATGTAAAAATCTCTACACCAGTTTCTCCCTTTTTCTATTTTAAAACCATAATCACCTTTAAAGAGACTGAAACTATGTTTTACAAATGTTTTAACTGTTTGGTCTTTACAGGAGATAGTATGTATCTGCAGACCACAATTTACTTCAAGTTCTAGAGTCCCCTGCTTAGCCTTCTCCAGTTTTAGCCCTGTCATACAACTGCAAGACCCAAACAAATGGCCAAACTTAGAGTGTGAACCAAACCAGGCTGCTATATATTTGTTGTTACGTCTCAGCCAGTCATAATACCAGTGCATTGGACCTCCCCTGGTGTAATTTTTTATAATAACGCCCCACATTTTTCTCCAACTCTTCCTCATTGAAGGTAATTTAAGGTAAAACACTTCAAACCAGCTTGGTACTTGAATTACATCTACAGTTCTGGGAGCAGAAGTTCACTGAACCACTTATTTAAAACTTAGAACCTTTTTACATGATCATCTGTCTAAGGTTGTTCAAAATCATAAAAGCTCGTGGATTAAGAGCTCCACGCCAGACCATGAACTTAAGGAAGGATTACTTGTTATTTTAGACACCTGTCACTTGAACATGAATGATCCTATCTAAAAATTGCGTGCAAATTCTCTGGAAAATATAGAGTGATGAAGATTTAGAGAAATGGCGACTTCAGGATTAAGCTTTTCTCTCACTGATAAAACACAATGTATTCCATGTGTCCCAATTATCTTCCTTGGAGATTCTCATGGCTAAGTCGCCTGAACCCATTTTGGCTGAGATTCCCAGTAGTATAAAGTATAAGCAATTCTGGCTTCCTAGAAGACATGATGCTCCATCTTTATCTGGCAGCTTGAATGACTTTCTCATATCATAACAGCTAGGTGAACGCAAATACTAATTTAACTTCTAGGAGGGTAACAAAGAGTTCCACCAGGGCAATCTAGATGCGCCCTAACCTCTAAAATATATAATGCCCATTCTTGTAATTAAACATTCCAAAAATTACAAGAAATACGCCATATTCCATGCCCCAGTGGTAGTATCTTTATTAATTAAAAAGGAAAGGGAAATCTAAATCATGAGTCTCAGCCTCTTCACTTGGACATGAACAATATCCCTTTAAACACAAAAAGGACCCAAGGTTCCATGTAATTCCTCTAACCCAGCTCATTGACATTGCTCATGTGGTAGATGAGCGACGGGTACTGCCTTGGCTCCTGAAAATCTCTTCCCCTTCCCCCTTTTCCTCTTTACTCTGTTGAAAATGACATAAGGGTTTTCTGGGACTTGGTTCAATTCAAATGTTCTCTGGAAAGACCTCTAAGGATTATCCCAAAATTATTCTGGTTACTGCTGAAATTCCAAAATTCGCCCCTAACTTCCAAAAACCATTATTTTTCCTAATGAGCCTAATAAGTTAAATTAGGTCAAAAAGATTGAAGTGGGATACAGATCAAATTCTTAGATCGTACAATCTCCTTTCAATTATATTCTAATTGATCTTATGTTCAGAACAGATATATGCATAGCTTGTTGCATTGACTTACCTGTTTGGACTATAACTTGCAAGTTTGGTATCATTGATTTGGATTATTCTCTGATCTGAAAAATATCCTATAAAAAATATATGACTTAAACCTAGAATTCCAGCAACTCTCCCCCAACCTATTACCCTCTTCTTGACCTAACCAATGATAGTTTGATGCAGAAGCTCAGGCAAAGTTAGTGTCTAACTCACTTCCAGTTCTTTCTCCCTCTTTTATATAGACAACTGCTCTCTTAAGGGTGTTGCCGATATATTCTTTATTTAGATCCCCTTTGAAATAAGCAAATCTTTTTTTCTGTTTAGTTTGAGAAATTCTCCATTTGCATGATGCCATTTGGCACTTAAGATGAACTTGAATCTCGCTCCACCATCTGTGAAATGGTATTAAGCACCTTTCAGTTGTGCTGATACATCATTACAGTGACTTAACATGCGGTTTGTAAATTTATAAAGATAATATATACTCAATTATGATTCCCTTTCACTATGTACTCCACCCACGCTTGTAAATGCAATTTTACTTGTAAATCTATTATTGATTTAGTGCAGGTACTTGTAAAGCAGTCTATGCTTATCCAATTCCATTAAAAATTTGAATACCAACAGTTGATAAGTATTGAATTTATTGTAATCCATGACTCTTCAATCCTTGGGGTTGCCCTCATGAGACCTGCGGTTATCCCCTTCTCAGCCTTATGGTTATTATAGGGTCCTTTGGTAATCGTTTGATTATCTGCTCCATTTTAATCTTAAGTTGGCCTCCTAATAATGAATGAAAAAGTTGAGCCTATGTAATTCTAATTACCTCACTGGACATTAATACACCCAGTTTGGATAGACAATCTTATAAAAAATTTGCCACCCTTACTCCTCACTTGCTGCACAAAGCTGTAAGCCATTCTATCTTTTGAACCTTCTTTGGTTGAAGGCGTTGACAGGCATATATTAGAGAAAACAGAGATATTCAATCAATTAAGCAATAAACTGTTTCAGAGGTAGGAGATAAGGGTATAGGATTGTAATGTTGTTCAGGTGTCCATAGTCAACATATAGGCATAGATATCTGTTAGGATATTGGTCTGTCCACATTATCCAGCTGTGACAGATTCCTGATACCTATCTGTCTTGTTTTGCTTTGGTGGCTTTTTGTAATTAACCTAAAAGGGCTGTTAAAGTTAGTGATGTTTGATAACTATAATTTAGGGATTTTATATTTTATTAGAAATTAGTTTAGTCTTATTTTGTGATTTGATTCTAATCATGATAATTAATGGCTTGTTGAGTGTGATCACCAACAATGTTTGTAAGGATTTTATTTGTTAGTTATATATAAAAATTTTTTTCTTCTGAAGAGTTATTGGGATATGATAACAAATATATAAGGGTGATATGTAGTTATTGAAGTCTGAACAACGCTTTTCTAGAAATAACTTGCATGTTAGCCTAGGCAATGAAGTCTTCTGCAAATGTGTCATTTTGTCTCATTACCTAAGCATGGCTGCAAGCTTGCAAAGGTTAATTTTTGGGATGGATAAAGGCAATGGGACACGCTATTTAGAAACCTGCCCATGGAGGGTAGTAATCTAATTGGTTGTGGATACCAACTAGGTGGATAGATAATCAGAAACCTATAACTTTGATGCTAAGATTAAGGTCAAGTTCATTGGTAAAGGATGCTGTTTTCATTGCGGTGCCAACTAGTGCTTAGAGCACTAATTTTCTATATTTAGACCCCTTGATTATTAAATTAAGACAGTAAGAAATAAGATTGTTGCATATCTTATTAATTGTTTCTTGTGTAAGAGTTGAAGATATTGTTTCCCTTCTCTATCTTTCAGCCAAGTTACATTATTTGAGGTTTTATTACTTGCAGATAAAAGGAGACATGACTAGGAGTAAAACCTTTTTGAAAAAAGAAGCCTCAATTGTATACTTGTCTTCATATATCTATCACTCTTCCCTATTCTTACAAAATCAGTAACACACCTGTGCATAAACTCTAAGAAAGCATACTTTTTAGCTTACTACAAGGTATAGCTGAGTTTTTTTCATCCTGAAAGAACACTAATTTTATCAAGATCATGTCTTTTAAATAAAAATTCTGGAAGCTGTAGAGTGAGCTGGAGACAGTGAACCAGAATAAATTTGAATTTGGCGTCAAAAGCTAACCTGATAACTTTATAAGAACTAGTTACTAAAAGAGGAAGGAGTAGATCAAGTCATTAAGGTCAACAAAGATCTGGATGGACAAGTGAAATTATTGAAGAGAAAGAAAATGATTTAATAAAGGAATTAATGTTCCTGAAAGCTATTTGGGAAGAACATAAAGGACAATTTCTTAAGCTACAGAATGACGTAATTAAATTTTTTTAGCAATTACAAGTCATCAAATTTAATAAGTAAAACTGTTCTCAGAAGGAGCTTGATTTTGCTGACAATGTTTTATATGAGAAAAGCCGTGTTAAAAATACAGCCCCTAAGAAATATGCCTGAGGTTTTTGAAAAACACTTGAGGATGATTCTTGAGAATACCCCAGTAATCAATAGGGTTACTGGTAGGTACCTCCCATTGCAGTAGTGATAGAAAAATTCTGAGAATACTTCATACTTATCTACTTTTCTTTGGTTCTTGTCCTGGTCTTTTCTGGCTTTTCAAAATGATGATGTTAGGATATAGTGACTGTAGGGGGTGGAAGGCGAGTCATTAGGGCGTATGGCTACCAACCTGAAGGTTTCAGGTTTTATACCTGCCCTTCGCACATTGATTGTGGTGCCAGCCAAAGGAAGCCATTGGTGGTTAGTAGGTTTAAAAACACGAAAACCTCACCCATGACGTAACCAGAAAAATTTGAGTCCCAATCCAGAGGTGGAAAACTTTCTTCAATGGAGTTGTTTCTGTTCAGGTTTCATGTCAATGCTTCCTTTCTTTCTCTCTTTCAGTAATGTCCATCCCCTGGTCAGATTTCCTTAATCAAATAGGGATATAGTGACTGTCAGAAAGCTGCGACAGTAATAAATTTTTTAGACGCAAATTTTCAAATCTGGTACTGCATTACTAAAAAAGGGATAATTAGATGTATAAAAATGAAAAGAACGCGATCATGAATAAGTTTATGAGCTTAGAACTGATGGTTAATGGCAAACATGAGTTCATGAGAATCCAGTTTAAGAAAGATGAATTCTTAATAGCTATTTCAGTCCATTTTTACCAGTAACTGCAAATCTTGACGGGCGCAAAATGAATGCATGACTTTATTCTTGTACGCCATGTAGACGGCTCTCAGGGTCTGAAAAGACCTGCACTGAGCCATGGTTTCTAACATTAGCAACTAAAACTTCCACTTTGTAAATGTTGAAGTATCTTAAGATGTTGAAGTATCTTAAGATGGTTTGGTGCTTAATTCACCTAGGTGAGCTTACAAAACTATTTACTATAACAAGGATCTTTATATATCTGGAAATAAAAAACATGAATAAAGATTTTAACTAAGTAGAAATAGGGAAACCTCAATGCGCAAAAATGGAAGGCCAGACCCCAGAACATCAGTCACAAACCTGGTGTAGGTAGGCATTTTTCCGCCCAATGTTGGGGCAAGGAGTCTAAGGAACAACTGGATCTTGTCCAGCCTCAAGAAATATAAATTGTAAAGGTGTTATAAAAAATCAGCATGTCTAGATAAGGAACAATCTAGGACTTCAGAAAACCCCATTTAACCTCATATCCTCCTGAACATATTTGACGTTTCAGATTTATTTATGAATGGTGTTATATTTATTCTGCTTTATCAGGTTTATAAACCTGAACGTAAATGCTTTCACAAGTGCTGGAGAAAAGGTGAAAGTTATCCAGAGATTATTAAAGAAGTCGCTCAACCTTATGCTATACAGCTGGATGAAGAGGCATGGAACACCGAGAATGAAGATGATTTTCTCAAGACAATTAATGATGATGCTAATGTATTCATCCCAATCAGCACAAACAAGCGATCATTTCCGTGCCATTTGGCTCAATTAATTCAAACGTTTGGCATGGCAAAGAATGCCAATAATCAATTGATGGATAAAACAATTTATCTTTCTGTAAGGAAATGGCAATTGGTGATAAGGTCGCCTACTACAATACCTGGGTGATTGATTGCCAGCCCCAGGTGGATGAACTTCAGATAGGGCCTTTCAAATTGCAGCCAAGCCAGTTATGGACTCCTATATGATCAAAAAACATCTTCAATGGTAATAATGTTAATAAGGTCCATTATATATACTTAAAGTTTAAATCTAAATAAGAAAAATATAGCATAACATGAAAATTTATATATGAAAAAATATAAAAAATGGTAATGCCTCATAAATTATATGAATAAAGAAAAATATATAGATAAAGTAATATATATTTTAAACTTCAATAACCTTGTGTTTTGGGGTGTGTGCCCACCTATGACGTCTCTGGGGGGAGGAGGATGCCCTACTACTGTAGTGAAAAGTTATCAAGAACAAAGTGAGTGTGGACATCTATGAGTACTAGTACAAATTTAACCAGATACATTGTCGATGGTGTGAATCACAAAGGAAGAGAAAAATAATCTATCCAGATGATCCAGCCATGTGATCCCTGGCTTTTGGAAAAAAGGCATACATGATCTTGAAATTGGTGATTACATCCAATTAATCTTGGTACTTCACTGTAGCCATGATAACTATGTTCATGTGAGATGACGATGAATATAAGAAGGAGAGGAGGATAATAAGCCATGCTGCTATTAATGGTCATTGAAGAGAAACACCATTCAAGAAAAATATAACTCTGCTGAAGCAGTAAAACTATTGAACTGAAGGACACTGATGACCATAGTTTGAATTTAACTGAACTTATCAACTCTTGCAATGGAGTAAGCAGTATTTTCCTCCAAAGAACCACCTTCGCTGTATAATCTGGTCAAGCTGGAGGATTTTTAGAATTATGGTCTACCCACATTATCCAGCTATAAAAAGATTCTATAGCTATCTGTTTTGTCCTACTTTGGTTGGCTTTCTAATAATCAACTTAGAATGGGATGTTGAAATTATTATGTATATAAAAATTGTTTGGTAATGTTCTCCTATAAGTCATTAGCTCAGTCATTTTTGGATTAATTCTACCCATGATAACCAATGGCTTGTTGAGTATGATCACCAACTATATTTGTAAGGAGTTTATATATGAGTTTAAGAATAAATTTAAACTTTTTATGCAAAATAATTGGGATTTGTCACCAATTGATAAGGAGTTTATATAGCTTTTGAAGTGTGGACAACGCATTTCTAGCAGCAACTTTCAGATTAGCCTGGATAATGCAGTACACTAAAATGGGTAATTTGATTCATTACCTAAGCATGGCTGCAATCTTGTAAAGGTAATCTGCTGGTTTGGATAAAGGAGATGGGACATGCTATAACAAAAACCAGCCTTGGAGGGTCAAAATCTAATCAGCAGTATATACAATAGTGGATGAATAAGAGATAAAAATCATTTTTTTGATTCAACTCTTTAGTTCAGGTTCATTGTTAAAATGATGCTGTTTTCATTAAGGTGCCAACCAAAGAGTTGAGCATTGAACTTTATTGTTAATTCCATTTATTTTCTAATTTATAGCTGTAGGAAATTAGATACTTAAACATTTTATTTATTTGTTTTCTTGTGTAAGAGAAAAGGTATTGTTTCCCTTCTTTATTTTTCAGCTAAGTTACATAATTTGATGTTGTCATCCCTAGCTTGTAAGAGGATACCTGACTAAGGTTAAAAACACTTTTAGAGAAGATATTCAAATGTTTAGTTTTTCCATACATCTATCACTCACCCATCTATATATAAATAAATGTCTGTCTGTATGTCTCAAATGCATTCCTATACCATTCATCCAAATGTGATGAAACTTTAGTGAGTTGTTGTGTGCATGCCTGAGAAGTTTTTTGAATTAAAAATATTATTTTAATCGCTACAAGTGTGTAGACTAAATTTGAAAAATCCATGCTTCTCACATGGACAGCTGTATGTGGCCTGCTCAAGCATAGGAAAACCTTCTGATTTATTCATGTATGCACCATATGGAAAAACAAAAAAATATTGTGTATCCAAAAGCGCTTTAATAAACAGAATTAAAACACAAACACTTTCTATCTTTGAGTGCCATTGCAATGCATGTCAGGTACTCATACTAATATTATCACATTATTTTGAAAACCACGCAAACAAAGTTGTGGGCAACAGCTATTTATTTATAAGAAAACTACTTTAATTGAACTTTGTTAATTAGACTAATATTTTCATTATGTCCAACTTGAAACTCTGTTGCAAAGCACGGGATTCTGCTAGTATTTTTATAAAATTAGTAACATAAAAAGTGCTTAGACCCAAAAATCTTTACAATATACATCCGCCTTTTGTGCAAAAACAACAGGGGAGTCAATGGGAGAGGCTTTTTTTAAATTTATTGTGGGGAAGGCCAACCATGGGATGGACACTTCCAAAATTGACTCGACCAAGACAACACTTAGTAGCAGAGAAGGCACCCCAGAGAAGCGATGCTATCTCTTGTTGCCAGCGGGAACGCCACTTATGGGGAGGGGGAGGGAACGCGTGAATGGGCCGTATCCACAATTGAACACGTGTGGAGGAAGGGGTCTGATTTGATGAACCAAATTGGGAACCAGGAGGATACCAGCTGTCTGCAGCGCGGTGGGAGGTATCCAAACATCCACGCCTGAAAGTGGTCCACCAAATGAGACCAGATTCTGTGGACAGCTTCTGGGAGGGTGGGGGTGGAGCCTGTGATGGCATCCAAGACAATCGTGTGGATGGTCCACATGGCGATTGCAACCACCAGAGCACGGAGGGAGGGTGGAAGGGGGAGGCTATTGATAAAGCAAACATATCTCTTGACAGACTGAAGGGATGTGTTTGATTCTGGCCCAGTAAACGTTGAAATTCGCGCCATATCACTTTAGAGGTAGGACACTTCTCCAGGAGGTGGAACAGCGTTCCATAGTGGCCACAGCGATGCAGGATGAGTGTAAAGTGTTAGAGCGCTCAGCTGTATGGTACACCCACCTCAGGCAGCGCCACATGTGGGAGCGGATTTGAGGCTGCAACAGAGGATGGTGAGCGTATTTCCAGATGGTTTTTTGGGTCTCAATAGAGTAAGGGATGTCCATCATGTCCAGGTAGTCCACCCTGTATAGGACATGGGGCCGTATGGGGATCACGCCATCATGGATGGGTAGCCCCTGTACCTCTTGTGTGAACTGAGGAGAGGGGCGGCCTCTTCTGGTTGTATGTCCACTAATACGAATTCTCCACTCAGCGCTCCGCATGGAGAGTAGGATTCGTTTGTAGTGGGTTTTAGTACCGTGAGGACCTGTGGCCGATGGGTGTGAAGCCAGGTATTACATCAGGGAGTGGGGGTTCAATGGATTGTTGAGGCCCAGGGCATGGGAGAAGTTGGAGTGGGCCACGCGGGACCAGTGTTGGGAGGGGAGTGTAGGGGCAGTGATGGCCGCAATCCAGGTACCCAAGATCTTGGCCGCATGGGCTCTGAAGTCAAGCAGGCCCATGCCACTATGCTGATGTGGGCCAAACATGGCTTCTAACCATACTGGTGGAGGGCGGCCTGACCATAGCCATCCTTACAGCAGGGCATGCAAGGATTTGAAGAAGTTTGGGGAGAAGGGGATGGCGTGGGCTCCAGACCAGACTTTGGAGAGGAGCATAGAGTTGGCCAAAACGACCCTACCAGTAAGGGAAGTAGGGTGGGCTCTGAGGGAGGCGATGCGCTTCATCACGTTTTCTAGAATACGACTCTCCATTACTGCTGATGTGTATCCGCCTGCCTCTACCCACACTCCCGGATGGCGGACTGGCCCTATGGTAGGGCGTGGCACAAAGGGGAGCACCAGTGGGGCGGTGTGGAGTGAGCTGGGAGGGCGAGCGCATTTGTGAGCAGATGGGCCGGGCTGGGCACTGGTTGCTGGGGCCCAGCAGTTTTGATACCGACCAAGGAGGATGATTTCGGTTTTGGAGGCGTTCAGTGCAGTGTTACTTACCTGTGAATACTCCTGGATGAGAGCTTCAAGTGCGCGTGCATCTTTTTTATTAGACACCCCAACCACACAGTCATCTGCTAACGCCATCATCTTGACTGAGGCTTGGCCTGGCACATGGACCTCAGTGAGTTGGGCATTCGCATTTTGAAGTAGTGGGTCAAGGCTGAAGTTGTATAAGAGTGGGCTAAGGGGGTCCCCTTGTCGCAAGCCCCTTTGAGGGCGGACTACTTCCGTTAGGAAGCCAGGGCCACGTACTGCCATTGTTGCAGATTCCGTGAGCAGCATCACCCAGTTGATGAAGCGAGGAGGTAAGTGGAATTGATGGAGGCAGACCCTGAGGTACTCCCATTTTACTCTATCATAGGCCTTCTGTTGGTCCAAGAATGCCAGTGCCCCAGAGGCTGTGGAATGGCACGCGTTGGCCACCGATTGCACGTTGTCCCAAATTGACCTTCTGGTTACGAAACCAAATTGTTCAGGGAGATGGTGGCAGATGCTAAAATCCCTAAACGGTTAGCCATGATTTTTGTTAAAATTTTTGTATCCATGTTAGTTAAAGAAATGGGGCGCCAGTTGGCTAAGTCTAGCTTGTCCCCTTTCTTGAAGCTTTTGATGATGAAGGCCTCTTGTCCTCCTGGCAGAAGGTGCGTTTCCAAAAGGCTCTGGTTAAGTGAGACCAACAGTAGGGGGATATATACATGAAGTACTTTTTATAGAATTCGTATGGAATGCCATCTGGGCCTGGGCATTTTCAGTTTGCATTGCGAATTGCTGTCCATAAATTGTTTGGAGTAATCAAATTCATTATTTCTGGGTATCAGGAAATGGTGCGGATGTGGGCTCAGTCAAAAAAATTCCGCCACTTTGGCCAGCTGAATTGGATCAGATTGGTACAACTTGGAGTAGTACTTTTGTGTTTTGATTGCCACTTTGGCTGGTGTATCCGCAATGGAATCATCTGATCTTTGCACCTGTGTGCAGGCCATGCTCTGGCATGGTGCAAAATTTTTTTTAAAAAATATGCGGTGTACTTGTCGCCTTTTGTGATGCGTTTGGCCCTGTACTGAACACAAACTCAATGTTTGTGTTACCTTTCGAGCGCGTTGAGGTGGGTGGCTGCCTCCGCCCACTTCTGGGCCCATGCAGAGCTGTATCCTGTAGCTGGGATGTTGGACTCCAGGTGTGCCAACTCTGTCAGAGTGTGCAAAATGACAGCTGACATGGCTTGTGAGCATCTGGAGGAGAGGTGGTGAGATTGGCAGATGGTATCTTCTTTGAAAGTTGCCATATGGTTTTGGAGTCCATGCAAAATGGTGCAACAAACTCTTTTGCCAAAGTTGCTGATTCCACCCACGTGGAAAATCCTGGTGACGCGAGCTAAGGGGGGCGGATTTTGCACCAATGTGGGGCCTTAGCAGCTGTGACAGGTTGGTGGTAGGTTAGCAAGACCAGTCGATGGTTGGAGAATTCCATTTTTGTTGTTTTATAGTGGGATATGTGGGGTTGGAATTTCTTGGTGTAAGGATAAGGTTGATGCGGGACATGGACCTTATTTTGGCTGTTGTGGATGTGGGGGCGCGTCATGTTCTTGAGCAGTGGGGCTTGCCATGGCAGCGCATCCATTAACTCAAGGGTGGCTTTTAGAACACAAAGTTCAACGTGGCCCTGGGGGGGCGTGGGAGGAGGAAGGCCACCGGTCCGTTGGAGTGTTTAGCCAACAGTTCATGTCGCCGACTATGAAAGGGTCTGAGGGTAGCAGGAGGGATTTGACTGATGAGAGAAATTCCTGATGCTCTCGTGCACCGTTTGGGGCATAGATGTTGATGATAGCGTGTACCACGTCAGCTACAAAACGGTGACAATGAGGACTCAGCCATTGAGTAAGGAAACTGATGAGAAAAATTTGAAAAAATTATTTTTCGGAATTAGCACCCCACAGTGCTTCAACCAAAAGGATAGGGATGGGAGGAGCATTGTTTTACAAACCTCCTTGGAACCTCGCGGACAGTGGGACTCCTGGAGGGCCAGGATATCCATGGGTAAATTTTGTTGTAAAAAACTCAGTTTCCTAGCCCAGGACAGCGAGGCCTTGAGTCTGGCGATATTCAACGTCCCTAAAGTGAAGGTTTCCCCCATCACACCTTAGGTGTGAGGGGTGGGCACCTGGGCCCACTAGCCTCCTCTAGATTCCCACAGGCCTTCATGGCAGCATGGGTGTTTGCAGCAATACTATCAGTATTTTTGTTAATTTTTGCAGAAAGGTTTGCATTGGCTTTTACCTTTGCTTTTTGTTTCCCCGACGTTGGACAAATTTTTTGCGGTGCAGATGAGTTCAGTGCACCATCGAGCAGGGTGAAAAAAAAATTTTCAGGTAGGTTGAAGGCTAAGTCGGTTTTGACCAGAGCTTGGTTGCAAAGATCAGGAGAATTTGAGTTGCCCATCGGATCCTCAGATTGGGTGGCCCAATCAGTATGGGCTTCCCAATCTGATTGGTTGGTGGATTCCCAATTTGCTTCCGCCATGAAGGTTTTGATGTCCTCCTAGCGTTGGGAATGTGGGATAGCGGTGGTGACTTTGTCTGCTTCCTTGGCCACGGCCCTGCGGGCCTGCTTGGCCTTCTTCTGCTCATTCAGGGAAATAGGTTTTACCAGAAGGTAGCAGTCTTGTGCTCCCCACGGGAAAGCCTCTTTGGTGCTTATGGTTGGTTCGTAGTGCGCCTCTCCACTGGCCATGGCTGCTGAGGGGTGCTCTTTGAATTTGACGCCCTCCTTGGTGGGGCATGCATGTGCCTTATGGCCAAACACGTCACAGTGGGTGCAGGTGGGGGCGCGCTGTCCACGGTTACCTGGAAAGGGTGGGTGGTATGCCCTTTGATGTTAATAAAAGTGGAGTGCGGGATCTGGGTTAGGTCCTTTGAGATCTCTTTAGTTGGGGTCAGAACTGCGATGGCTTTGCCAGTGCACAGGTGTGGCATCAGCGTAAAGCGTTGCATTTTGAAAGATTGTATTTCGCCATAGATGGCGAGACCATCTTCCAGGTGTTTCAACAAAATGTCGCATTTTACCGTAGTAGGCAAGAAGTCATATGTGAGAAAAATTTGGTTGGATTTTGTCCATCTGGTGCATTTGGTTTTGATGACCTGTTGCCCTTCAGGGAGGTCGATCACTATGCGCACCGCAGCAGCCTCATCTGCTGCCTCCTTGTTTTTGAAACCTAGGTCCAGCCAACCACGTGACATGGAATGAGGTGCGACATACACCACGGTCAGGAAAAAAGTGTGCACATCTCCACAAAATTTTTCCCATAAAGCCATTTGTTGGATGTCCAGAAACACGCAGACTCCATATTCCACCGGCGAAAGTAGCTGGGAGTGCGGCGTATTGATATACTGGTTGCATCATGCTTGCCAAGCAAGGATTTCTGGGGAAATAGTGACTGCCGGTTTTTTGAAAAAATTTCTATTCCACCAGTTTCTCCAGGGCGTTTTTGAACGTTTGAGGCCACAGGCCTCCCACCTGCTCCTCTTACCTTACTTGCCCAACTGCTCCCTGATATGGGCGCATACTAATCTCTTCTATGAGATTTATCAAACTAGATTCAGACTTGAATTGAATGGGTTGCAAAAGTGATTGCAACAAGAGAGAAAAGTTTGGGAGAGGCTTTTTTGCTCATCCCTTACTCAACATATTATCTAGCCATATCTTCAAAGTTTTATGCTTCTTCTCAATGTATGGGTATAAGAGGCGGTTTGTTTTTATTTGACATATCATTTAATATAATGAAAGGTTATACTCTGAGTGAGGATGGGAGTTTGGTAGCTAAATAATTTTGAAGAAATATTTCTACAAATGGGATGAAGGAAGGGAAGTCATTTTTTTCTTTCCACTTGATATCACATTTAAGCGCATTTAAAAATTACAGTTAAACTAAACAACTCCAAAAAATTGACACACAGCAAAGCCCCAATGTCCTTGGCCCTACCACCCACTGCTCCAAAATGGAGCAGCAGTGAAGCCCCCTAGCATCTTCCGCCCAGCAGGAAAACGCTTTCAAACTAGGTCAATCAGCCCCAATGCACTGGGTCAATACATTCCCCTCAAGGATTTCGCCCTCCACCTTTCACGTTCCCAAGCGGTGACTCATAGCCCCATTGTGCTCCCCCAAAGCAAGATGTGATTCAGCCTCTGGGTTGAATAAGAAACTTGTTTCCCTATAACAACAAAAAAATCATAGAATTAGCCCAGGCGCTTATACAGCCTGCATGCTTTATTAATTTCCGCCCCTATAAGGGGTACTTTAACTTCAGCTTCACTTGTGAAGCCAATGCCAAAATTGCAGCCACCATTCCCAGATGTTCATCGAACCCCCATCCCAACCAATTGCACCCAATTTCCTGATGACACCACTATAGTGGTTCAATTTGCAGGCCTCCCCACCCACCTCACCCATGAAACTTTATACAACGAATTAATAGCTGGGTTGTCAGTATATGGCGCTGACCCTATTCTACAAATTGTGGTTTCTAATGGATCCAACCAAATTGCGGGCCCTCACGCCTTTGCAACTATATGCCCAAGGTCAACCAAAATTGCCATTTTGATTCCCCCTTGCACCGTTGTCCCCTCTTCCCCTGAACACCCTTTCTGGGCCAGAGTAGACACTGGGCGCACAATCTGCCTCATTTGTTTTGACCTGGACCACTTAAAGCAATGCTGCCCCACCAAATCCCGAGCTGACGCCTACATGCTCAACTCCCCCATGATGCTCCCATTGCTGACATAAAAACTTTTTTTGAATGAGGCACAATACTCCCTCCCCTCCATCCAAAGTGGTAGATGCAATTTCCATGGATTCTGCCAATAGGGAACCTACATTTTAAACCATCACTCCTTCTCCAACTAATCAGGAGACAACATGGATCCCAGTAAATTCAAAAACCCATCCAGCCACCAAGTCCTGCCCACCCATATGCTGATCAACCTATCATTTTCAACCAAAATCCCTGGAATTATTTGGAGGAAGTTGATGATTTGTAAAAACTCATCCCCAACTCATCAAGGCCCCAGGCCTCAAAATGTACCTAAATGCAGATTATGCAGCTCAATTTCCAACTCTGCACTATGCTCTGATGTCAATGAATTTTGAAGTGACCACCAACTAACTGAAGAGGCTGTTGCTCTCCTGATTGTCACCCCCTTTGAAAGGCTGTAGCGAAATCAGTCACAGTTTTGACCAAGGGGATACCCACCCCTGTCCTTCCCCCAATGCATCAAGTTTAATAAAAAAGAATTCCTCCAATTCCACCAAGTTTCCCACAAGGCAATACAAAAAGTTGCAATGATCGAAAAATTTGGTCCTAAGATCCACATTACCAACAACAACATCGCCACATTCTCCACATTACCCAAAGTTCGCCTTGAGGCTGGGAAACCCCTATCCAGAAAATATCACCACCCTCCTCATAGCTAAATTTAAGCTGAGTGAGCCACTCTGCTACCTCAACCCACATTTTGAGGATGCACCCACACCCATGCTCTCAGCACTCTGCCATACACCGTCTGACACAGAGGAGGAAAATGAGCTTCCCAATCCCAACTCATCATCCCCCATGATTGCATAGCAGTTTACTGCATCAAACCTGGTTGGATCATTTTAATTTTTTAACTGACTATGAAAAAGGAGAAGGTGCTCAATTCAACATGTATTTATGTTTTTTTCTTTTTCTTTTTTTCTATGTTTGTTTGAACATAACTCTGAAAATACTGGACCAATTTGGTTGATCATCTTCTTCAAAAATAGATTAAGCTCTAACTTAGGCCCCATTTTACTTTTGTAAGTATTGGTCAAGTATCTGTCCATTAATTTAGTAAGTAAAAAAATAGGCTTGGAAGTGGTTGATTTCAAGTGTGAGTAAGTTGATCGCTGGATAAACTTTATTCTGGTATTGGTGAAGCAATAGCTTTAAAGCACTTTTGATATGTCTTATGGCTGGGGGTATGTTCAAATTCAGTCAGTATGAGCTCATAGCGGGATGAGCTTAAATCATTATAGATGGCTATCATTTTTGCATAATCTTACCAATAAACTCATCTAAATTTAATAAAAATGAATTATTTTAGATAGTCAACAAAAAATCTACATAGATTCACTATTAAATTTTAAATTTATTGCGGGGAAGGCCGACCATGGGACGGACACTTCTAAATATGACTCAGGAAAGATAAAGTTAGTACCAGGGGAGGCACCCCAGAGAAGCGATGCTATCTTTTGTTGCCGGTAGGAACGCCACTTATGGGGAGGGGGAGGGAACGTGTGAAGGGGCCGTAGCCACTATTGAGCACGTGTGGAGGAAGGGGTCTGATTTGATGAACCAGACTGGGAACCAGGAGGAGACCAGCTGTCGGCGACATGGTGGGAGATATCCAAACATCCACGCTTGAAAGTGGTCCACCAAATGAGACCAGAATCTGTGGACAACTTCTGGGAGGGTGGGGATGGAGCCTGCGATGGCATCCAAGACAATCGTGTGGATAGTTCACATGGCGATTGCAACCACCAGAGCACGAAGGGAGGGTGGGAGGGGGAGGCCATTGATGAAGCAAACATATCTCTTGACAGACTGAAGGGATGCGTTTGATCCTGGCCCAGCAGACGTTGGACTTCGCGCCATATCACTTTAGAGGTGGGGCACTTCTCCAGGCGGTGGAACAGCGTTCCATACTGGCCACACACGACACAGGATGAGTGTAAAGCGTTAGAGCGCTCAGCTATATGATACACCCACCTCAGGCAGCGCCACACATGGGAGCGGACTTGAGGCTGCAACAGAGGATGGTGTGCGTATTTCCAGATAGTCTTTTGGGTCTCAGTGGAATAAGGGATGTCCATCATGTCCAGGTAGTCCACCCTGGATAGGACATGGGGCTGAATGGGGATCACGCCATCATGGATGGTTAGCCCCTGTACCTCTTGTGTGAACTGAGGAGAGGGGCGGCCTCTTAGGGTTGTGTGTCTACTAATACGAATTCTCCACTCTGCACTTCACATGGAGAGTAGGATTCGTTTGTAGTGGGTTTTAGTCCTGTGAGGACCTGTGACCGATGTGTGTGATGCGAGGTATTTTATCAGGGAGTGGGGGTTTGATGGATTGTTGAGGCCCAAGGCTTGGGAGAAGTTGGAGTGGGCCGCGCGGTACCAGTGTTGGGATGGGAGTGTAGGAGCAGTGACGGCCGCGATCCAAGTGCTTAGGATCTTGGCAGCATGGGCTTTGAAGTCAAGCAGGCCCATGCCACCTTAATGATGAGGGCCAAACATGACCTCTAGCCATACTGGTGGAGGGCGGCCTGACCAAAGCCATCCTTGCAGCAAAGCATACAGGGATTTGAAGAAGCTTGGTGAGAAGGGGATGGCGTGGGTGCTGAACCAGACTTTGGATAGGAGCATAGAGTTGGCAAGAACAACCCTGCCAGTGAGGGTAGTAGGGTGGGCTCTGAGAGAGGCGATTCGCTTCGTCACGTTGTCCAGTATACGGCACTCCATTACTGCTGACGCATATCCGCCTGCCTCCATCCACACGCCCAGATGGCGCACCGGTCCTATGGTAGGACGTGGCACGAAGGGGAGCACCAGTGGAGCGGTGTGTGTTGAGTTAGTAAGGCGTGGACGTGGGCGAGCAGATGGGCTGGGTTGGGAATTAATTGCTGGGGCCGAGCAGTTTTGAAACTGACCAAGGAGGATAATTTCGGTTTTGGAGGCGTTCAGTGCCGCGTTGATTACCCGGGAATATTCCTGGATGAGGGCTTCAAGCGCACGTGTATCTTTGTTATTAGACACCCCCACCACGCAATCATCTGCAAATGCCATCATCTTGACTGGGGTTTGACCTGGCACATGGACCCCAGTGAGTTGGGCATTCACATTTCGCAGTAGTGGGTCAAGGCTGAAGTTGTATAAGAGTGGGCTGAGGGGGTCCCCTTGTCGCAGGCCCCTTTGAGGGCGGACTACTTCCGTTAGGAAGCCTGGGCCACGCACTGCCAATGTCGCAGATTCCGTGAGCAGCATCACTGAGTTTAAGAAGTGGGGGTAGGCGGAATTGATGGAGGCAGGCCCTAAGATATTCCCAGTTTACTCTATCATAGGCCTTTTGTTGGTCCAAAAATACAAGTGCCCCAGAGGCTGTGGACTGACATACATTAGCCACAGAGTGCACGTTATCCCAAATTGACCTTCTGGGGATGAAACTGAATTGTTCTGGGGAGATGGTGGCAGATGCTACAGTCCCTAAACGGTTAGCTATAATTTTTGTTAAAATTTTGGTGTCTGTGTTTGTTAGAGAAATGGGGCGCCAGTTGGCTAAGTCAAGCTTATCCCCTTTCTTGAAGAGTGTGACAGTAAAGGCCTCATGTCCTCCTGGTAAGAGGCGCGTTTCCAACAGGCTTTGGTTAAGTGAGGCTAGCAGCAATGGGGATATATATTTGAAATATTTTTTGTAGAACTCATATGGAATGCCATCTGGGCCTGGGCATTTTTGGTTTGGCGCACCACGAATGGCTGTCCATAATTGGTTCAGAGTAATTAAATTCATTATTTCTGGGTATCAGAAAATGGTGCAGATATGAGCTCAGTTGAGAAATTCTGCCATTTTGGCTGGCTGAATTGGTTTGGCTCAGTATAACTTGGAGTAATATTTTTGCATTTTGATTGCCACTTCAGCTGGTGTGTCCACAATGGAATTATCCGATCTTCGCACCTGTGTGCATGCCACGCTCTGGCATGGTGCGAAAATTTTTTTAAAGAAGTATGCGGTGCACTTGTCGCCTTTAGTGATGCGTGTGGCCCTGTATTGGACACAAACCTGATGTTTGTGTTGCCTTTTGAGTGCATTGAGGTGGGAGGCTGCCTCCGCCCACTTCTGGCCCCATGCAGGGCTGTATCCTGTGGCTGGAATGTTGGAATCCAAGTGGGCCAATTCCACCAGAGCGCGCGAGATAACCGCCGATGTGGCTTGTGAGCGTCTGGAGGAGAGATGGCGATAGTGGCGGATGGTGTCCTCTTTGAAAGTTGCCCATGTGGAAATGGGGCCCACACAAAATGGTGCAACAAACGATTTCACCAAAGTTGCCTCTTCCACCCATGTGGAAAATCCTGGCGATGTGAGCTTGGGGGGGGCAGATTTTGCACCAATGTGGGGCCTTTGCAACTGTGATGGGTAAGTGGTATGTTATTGAGACCAGTCAGTGGTCGGAGAATTTCATTTTCATTGTTTTGAAGTGGGAGATGTGGGGTTGGAATTTTGCCAGTGTTAGAATAAGGTCGATGCGGGTCATGGACCTTAATTGGCCATTGTGGACGTGGGGACATGTCATGTCTTTGAGCAGTGGGGCATGTCGCGGCAGTGCATCCATTAACCCAAGGGTGGCTTTTAGAACGCGTAGTTCTATGTGACCCTGTGGGGCAGTGGGTTGAGGGCGGCCACCGGTCCGTTGGTGAGGTTAGCCAACAGTTCATGTCACCAACTAGGAAAGAATCAGGGGGTAGCGGGAGGGATTTGACTGATGAGAGAAAAATTCCTGACGCTCATGTGCACCGTTTGGGGCGTAGATGTTAACAATTGTGTGCACAATGTCGGCCCATGAGAAGGTGATGATGAGCACTTGGCCATTTAGGAATGTTTCTGAGGATGTGAATTTGAAAAAATTATTTTTCTGAATTAGCACCCCACAGTGCTTCAACCAAAAGGATAGGGATGGGAGGAGCATTGTTTTCAAGCTTCCTCGGAACCTTGTGGACAGTGGGACTCCTGGATAGCCAGGATATCCACAGGTAAACTGTGTTGTAAAAAACTCAGTTTCCTAGCCCAGGATGGGGAGGCCTTGAGTCCGGTGATATTCAGCGTCCCTAGAGTGAAGGTTTCCCCCATCACACCTTAGGTGCGAGGGGTGGGCCCCCAGGCCCACAAGCCTCTTCAAGGTCCCCATGGGCTTTCACAGCAGCATGGGTGTTAGCAGCAACGCTATCAGGGTTTTTGTTAATTTTTGCGGAAAGAGTTGCATTGGCTTTGGCCTTCACTTTTTGTTTTCCTAACGTTGGATGAATTTTTTGCAGTGCGGATAAGTTTGGTGCACCATCGAGTGGGGCAAAAAAAATTTTCAATTGGGATAGGTCCCAGGTCAGTTTTAACCGGAGCTTGGGTGCAGCGATTGGGTGAGATTTAATCTCCCATTGGATCCTCAGATTAAGTGGCCCACTCAGCATGGGCCTCCCAATCTGATTGGGTGATGGATTCCTGAGTCACTTCCGCCGCGAAGGTCTCCATGTCCTCCTGGCGTTGTGAGTGTGGGATGGTGGTGGTGGCCTTGGCCGCTTCCTTGGCCGTGGCCCTATGGGCCTGCTTGGCCTTCTTCCACTCCTGCGGGGAGATGGGCTCTACCAATAGTTAGCAGCCTTGTGCTCCCCACGGGAAAGCCTCCTTGGTGCTTGCAGTTGGTTTGTAGTGCGCCTCTCTGCTGGCCATGGCCGCTGAGGGGTGCTCTTGGAATGTGACGCCCTCTTTGATGGGGCATGCATGCACCTTATGGCTGAACGCATCACAGTGGGTGCAAATGAGGGGCGCGCTATCCATGGTTACCCGGAATAGGTGGGTGGTATGCCCTGTGATATCAATAAAGGTGGAGTGCAGGATCTGGGTTAGGTCTTTTGCAATCTCCTTGTTTGGGGTCAGAACTGCGATGGCTTTGCCGGTGCACAGGTGTGGCATCAGCGTGAAATGTTGCATTTTGAAAGATTGTATTTCACCATATATGGTGAGACCATCTTTCAGGTGTTGCTCCAAAATGTCATATTTTACCGTAGTAGGCAAAAAGTCAAACGTGAGGAAAATTTGGTTTGATTTTGTCCATCTGGTACATTTAGTTTTGATGACCCATTGCCCTTCGGGGAGGTCGACCACTATGCACACCGCTGCAGCCTCATCTGCTGCTATTTTGCTTTCAAAACCCAGGTCCAGCCAACTGCACAACATGGAGTGAGGTGCAATGTACACTGCGGTCGGGAAAATTTTGTGTACATCTTCACAAAATTTTTCCCATAAGGCCGTTTTTTGGTTGTCCAGATACACACAGACTCTGAATTCCACCGATGAAAGTGGCTGGGAGTGTGGCATGTTGATGTACTGGTTGCATCGTGCTTGCCACACGAGTATCTCTGGGGAAATTGTGACCACCAGTTTTTTGAGATTATTTTCTATTCTGCCGGATTCTCCAGGGCGTTTTCAAATGTTAGAGGCCGTGGCCTTCCGCCTGCTCCTCTTGCCTTGCTTGCCCAACTGCTCCCTGACATGGGCGCAAACTAATCTCCTCTATGAGATTATCAAACTAGATTGAGTCTTGAATTGAATAGGTTTCAAAAGTGTTTGCAACGAGAAAGAAAAGTTTTTAGATTCACTAATAAAAACAACCAAATCTAATAAAATGAATTACTGTAGATAATGATTGGTAAATTTGGTGTATGTTGACCAATAAAATTATCTAAATTTAATAAATGAGTATTGTAGATGGTGATCAGTAAATTTAGTACAATTTGACCAAAAAATATCTAAATTTAATAAAATGAATCATTAGTATATTTGTTCATAAGATAATATATATAATATATTTACAATGAGTTTTAATTTTATAGAGAAATAGTAAGGGGTCAAAAAAGATATATAGAGATAGTACTATAAATAAAAGTAGGAAAAAAAGCCACTTCTAAAAACTACTAATTTTTGAGGGGAAAAGAGCTGAGGTAAAGATTTTTTGGGAAAAGATGAACCTTCTCAGAAAAACACTTTTGGGAAAAAAAGAACCTCTTTTAAAAAAGCTCTAAAAAGTATGAAATAATTGAGAAATTAAACCTACACAATAAAACCCTTTTTGAAGTTGGTGCCATATTTTAACTAACTTATAATAGGTGTTTATAATTTTTATACTCACTACTATTTATTCTAAGTTGCTTATAGTTTAAATTTGGACCAATCCAGATATAAAATATATTTGTATTCATGAGCATAATTCTATAATTCAGTTTAAAATATGGCGCCAACTTCAAAAAAGGTTTTATTGAGTAGGCTAAATTTCTCAATTATTTCATACTTTTTAGAGATTTTTTCAAGGAGGTTCTTTTTCTCTAAGAAAATTTTTTATTTCAATTTTTCAATTCAGTTTGAGTGATACACTCGTCTCTTTCTGTTCATTAAATTCTAGTTTAGTACAAGTTTTGCTCCTCAGAGCTCAGTATTGTCCATCCCCTGGTTGGCTTGCCTTGGTTAAATAAATAAATGAAGGAAGGGAAGTCCAATGGAAGATCTATGGGGAAAGGCTTTGAAGCTGAGTTTGGTTTTAGGGAGGCCTCAGGTGAGTGGTATTGATCAAAAGAAACTTCCTACTGATCCCACTATTAACAAAAGAGAGAAATTAAGTTCCAATCTAGTGTTCACCTTGTGGCAACGCCACTATCCCACATCTAAAATTACAGCTTATAGCAAAAATGCTGTCAGATTACCGGCAGATTAACCTATAACCAGGCATAATCTGACGGAAAGTTACACAGGATTTTGGTACCACTAATGATATAGAAAGAGAATATGACGATTGCCATCCCTCAGATATTATAGCATTCAAAGAATTATAGAAATCTATAAAAATTTATGTTTCTGGTAGAGCCTCACTAATGCTATATCTAGAGATTCTACTGTATATCCTTACTCCAGCAAAGTTGCACTACTGAAGTTCTTTCTTCATTTTTCCCACCAGCAGAGTCACACTGCCAGTTTACATTTCTATTATTATTTACACCAGCTTAGTCACACTACTGGTTTCTCTCAGATAGTCATGGTCACAGTATTCTTGCACCAGCAGAGTCACACTCCATTTCTGTTTAATAACGTCCCCTTTATTACTCATTGTAGCCACTTTTCCTTAGTTACAATCGCTCACTATCATTAATCAGATCTCAGCTAGCTAAGTTGTGTTAAGCCCCTTGATATTTGATACACTTTTAAAAGTTCCATTGGATTTTCATATCCACCTTTGAGAAGATCATTAATTGACAATCCCCATTGAACCCTGTTATAAATATATAATAATTTTGTTCTGATTCCAGCGGCTAGCAAAATGATCCATCAGTTGATAATTTAGGAATATCATCCAATCATATATAATTTCACAAAATTCCCCCTTAACTGGACGATAAGGCTGCTTCAGCTAGCCTTCAGTTGCCAGTATTTGCATGATGTCGTTAACCTCTCCAATACATAATGCTTGGAGGTAGGTTTTTAATCTCAAACGGCCTGAACGCATCTTTTAATCAATGCAAGCTCATCAGTCAATCCGTTCTTCCCTGCATTGTAAAGGTGGCCTCCTGGCACCACACTGGTGACACACCTCATATGAGCTAACCTTCTACCATTTAAGCACTGACCAGTTTTTCCTGGATTCTGCGCCAAGGTGGGTTTAAATTGGAAGATGCTGAATTAGCGGCCCTTTTGGCCATATATCAATATTTAGAATTTGTGGAATTGCCTTAGTTGTTGGCCAACTAGCCAGTGATAGCGCGGATTTTAATCTGATACTTGCATTAATTCTAGGCGAAAAGGGTTTTATGGCTAGGGATGGTGTGATTGAAGATGGAGTAATGACGTCATGGGGATATTATAAGGTTGAAAATAGCCTTTTAAATAAGTAAAGAGATTATAATTTGGCCTGAGACTAATGAGATACCATCTCAGGGCTTCTATGGGCACGCTTGATAAGAATAGCCATTCATGGTGCACCCTCAGAAATCTGGAGTGCAAGCTCAGTGAACTACTTAGAGTATGCATTCACCAAATCAACTGAGAAATCTCCAACAACCGCTTGGGTCACGCGGGTAAGTTTCAGACTTTTTCCTAATTTATTGCCTTTGAATTCACTGTCTAAGTCCTTACTATTTAGTCAGTAAAGGCGGTGATGATTAGCTTTCTTAAGTGCTGGATTTCCTTTGAGGGCGATCTTCTTCTCCATCTTGAGGTGATCATTTCCTTAAATTTTTGTGCATTTGTTTTTTCTCAAATGTACTAGTTGAATTTCTCACCCTTGACGTCACTGTTGGGGTTGGGCACAACCACTTTGGCCAATTACTTATATGCCTAGCTCAGAGAGATAAGTGGTGATTGCTTAATATGGGGTGTCATTGTGGTAGAGAATAGGAATCAGGCAAAAAACTGAGTTTAACTAAACATCTGTCAAACTCCATGCGCACATCTTAATCCTCCTCTTCCACCCTCCAACGTTCATGCTTTTGGTGTCAGCTTTTTGGTATGATTTCTTTTATAACCTCGCTTTTACTTTTTACTTGGGTTTAATCTTCCAGTTTTTTGCCTCAAAACCGCCAAAGGATAAGGTCTGAATAATGGCCTGGGAGATGACCCATTTGTTGTCCTAATCATCTTTAATGACAGGATCCTCAGATGTATTCATCTCGCAAGGCTTTAACTAAGTTGGTCAAATCTTCCTCCTCATCCTCCTTGAAGGTTTAATTTAGATGATTCATAAGCCTTTTTCTGTTTCTCTTACATGAAGCTTTCCAGCTTCTCATCCTTGAGGGTCAACTTGGCATTGTTATCAATGAGTCAGAAACTGATAAGTGCCACTGGCCTGGTTTCAATTTTTGAACTTCTTAAAAGTGTCTTCCACCTATTATTGGTCCTTTTCCCGGCTCCTTCTCCACATGATGGCTTGTCTCCCAGTTTTGCTTATGACTCTATCCCAGTTTGAGCTGAAAGGCCAGCGAGGATAAAATAACTGCAAAGCTTCATAGGAGGAGCAGGTGTACATACCGCCATTTGATGTGCAAGGTCAGCCAGAGGGTCCAGAGATGGCAGAATTGATTATGAGTTAAGCGTGAGTGGCAGATTTATCAGGATGCTTCCTCCTATTAAAGTGCGTTACTAGCTATATTATTTATGCGATTTTTTGTTGTTTTATTTTATTATTAACTGTTTCTTCTTCTTATTAATAATATGATTTTTTTAAATTATTACTAATTAGGTTTCCACTTTATCTGTTCACTATAGGTAAATACTGGGGTTTAACCTGTCCAAGAATTGTTTGAAACTGTCCCCTATCCGCGGATATTCCTTAGCAATCATATTTCTGGGTATGGTAATATTGAACCCCAAAAATTGGTACACCAGATAAATGTCAGGGATCATCCCCATAATGACACTTGAGCAGTTTATATGGATAATGTAATCAATTTAACAGCCGCCTCCTTTGCCTCCACTCCTTCCACTTAAGAGTGAGTCAATATGGCTACATCATCGGTGACAAGATGTGTATATCAGTTTATATGAGGAATCACTAGGTCTGTCATAGAATAGTAAGTTATCCAACTGGGACAATTGAAGTCAGAGTAGCAGAAGTAGAGCATACCTTATCTACTACGCCTGATCTTTTACCTGACAATGTGGGTTCATGTTTAAAATGTTGACTTGCCGCCTGATGGGGCGGTGTACTGCAAAGTGTCCTTGGTGGTTGCAGTGATAGCACACCCATCAGGGGCATCAAGTCTTCGGACTTCTTTAACTGTGCCAATTTAAGGGTTAGATAAGGGATTATAGGCTGGCCGTGGCAGGGTGCTTAAAGAGGGTGGACCAGCATTGGTCATCGCTGGCTTCCTTTCTGAATTGGGGGGTCTGAACAAAACGTCTAGTCAATGCAGGTAATTGATAACATTGTATAAGGGCACATCCCCTAAAAAAAGGAGTCAATGCATAAAGAGCTCACAAGGTGGTTTCACCATTGACATCATCAGGATTCCAATGTCTTCTTTAGATAATAAATCTGTTCCTACCAAGACATGAGCTTCTACATTGAATTGATTGGCAAACTCAGTAAAAGTTTAATCTTCTGGAACCAATCATCAAGAAGTCAGCCTCCGTTGGGACATCTTTTCTACACCCCTGAATAGCTCTAGCATCATGTCCTTGACTTAATGGTAGGTCATAGAGCTGTCCTTCGGATAGCAAGTGAACTAGTCAGTGCTCTTGACATCTAAGATAGACAGAGATAACTTTGCCTTATGACATCTGTGGCTCCTTTCACAGCATATTCAGAGTGCTTGAAAAAACTTATGTATGTTTCTGCCTTAATTTTTAGGAAACAGTTTCTTGACATAAGCACTCTTTGCCCACTAAGGGTTGCACAGTTTAGGGCATAACTGTGGTTCCTCCTTCCTGAAAAAAGTTGCACCATGTGAGGAGTTCACACGAATTGGGGAGTGGGACTTGAGTCAGCCGCGTTTTTCATTGGGTATCTGTCTCCTCAGATGGAAAAACAATGATGCTTGGGGAGTTCCTCATGTTGAGGCATAGCCTTCAAACCCAAAGCCTTCACTACACGTAATTTGATTCTTGATACCTTATAAGTTTGCAAAGAACAACTCATGCAATATTTTTGCTATATCTTTTTTGCTTGTCAAGCTCACATTAGAAGGTTTGATGATGCTTCTCAACATCCAATTTTTTCTTGACGCAGTTTGACCGCTTGACCATCTTATAAAGGATGTCCTTCAATATAAGGTTCTGTCGTCAAAGGTTAGAAAGTTGACAACCACATCCTCAAGTTGATATATCAGTGATTTAAACTCGCTTAGTAGCTCACTATTGATTTCTCATGATGCATCCAAGGAGTATATAATCTAAGCATATGTTTTGACTCAGTAACCTGGGATAGATTATGGTTTGTACAAGATGTATTGGACTCAGTTCCACCGGCAAAAGGTTCTTGCATGGTTGCATCAATAGGCCCCTGTAGTGAGAACCACTGCCATTTTCTGAAAGTTTCACCTATAACAAGAATATAATCTGACGGAAAGTTACACAAGATTTTGGTACCACTGATGATATAGGAAGGGAATATGATGATTGCTGTCCCTAAAATATATCATGATAATAAAAATAATAAAAGTCTATATGAATTCCTATATTCTGGTAGAGTTGCACTATTGTTATAATTAGAGAAACTTGCTGTGTTCTCCTTACTCCACAAGAGTTTCATTACTGAAGTTCCTTCTGCTAATCTTCCCACCAGAAGAGTCACACTGCAATTCACCTCTCTATTATTATCCACACCAGCAGAGTCGCACTGCTGGTTTCTCTCAGGTAGTCATGATCACAGTCTTCTTGCACAGGCATAATCGCACCCCCATCAGTTTAATAACGTACCCTATTTTATTCTATTGTAGCCACTTTATGCTAGTTACAGTCATTCACTATCATCTTTAGAGCTTAGTTAGCTTAGCTGTGCTAAATTCCTTGATATTCTATTCGCCATTAAAATTCCCATGTTTGCTCTTAAGCAGACCATTTATGACAATCCCATCAAACCCTACTAAATTACTAAAAAAATTATGTCTTAGTTCCAGCAGCTAGCTAATGATCTGCCAGTCAATATATCAGTCTTATCATCCAGTTAATATAATTCTATGAAAGCTGCATATCATAGAAGTGGTTATAGAAGGAAAATTTTATGGATTAAGAACTGCATTGAATTCTTACAGTGTGACATCTAATGGGTGCAAATGATGCACATAGCATCATGGAGGCCTCCTAGTCCCCAGTTCAAATATTGTGCAATATAAGGTCCATGAAGTTTCCAGCTGATTAAGTGTCCAGGAGAGCCTGCACAATAACCTCTTATGACCCCTCACAAAAGGTAATGGAGACAAAAAATAGGCCTGATCCTCATAATTATAAACTGATATCCAGAGATCAGCAGAAGTGGGAAGTGTAGCCAGCATCAGGAGTGGCGTCTTATAGCCAATTTGTTATACAACATGTCCTACCGCTGCACCATTGCTAAATTCTCATGGTCAAACCTTACATTAAGTTTATGGATTTTGATTAACTTTTTTTCATCACGTAGAACATAACTAAGATCTAAAAATGACTGGGGACTCATGGTAACATGAGAAATAAACACCTCGCCCATTACAGACAAAAGGTTGGAGACCATTAAAGATTTGTGGTCGATTTCTATTATGTCATGGTGGCGGCTAATTAGAAGAAGACTGGCCATTCAAACTGGGTGTATTGATACCCAGAGGAGAAACTAGAAGAGCTAAGGCTCAACCATCTTATTGGCTCTTATGAGGGACATTTGGGCTAAATCAGGGTCACATCTCTTCAATCAATTACAAAAAGCACCATAAACAACCAATTGTTCTAGATAAGAGCAACCTTGGGCTTTCTGGGGCAATCCCTAAGTCTGAGAAAGACAGGTAAGACGATGAGTCCTTCAGTTTCTGAGGTTGTTGGTGGTTGGATTGGAAAGATTAGAATACGAAGAGAATGCCTCTTAGACAGAACGCAAAAGATTAGTAATGATTTGCAAAGCAGATTGAAGTTGTGGGCATGCTCAGTGTGTGCTATGAATTGGTAATTACAATTAATAATATACGTTTTTATAAGCTTGATCACAACGTGCAAGTTGCTGGATTGCTGGATCAGAACAACTGCTCCAGGTTATTGATACAAAATTTCAGATGCGGCGTGAGACACCAGATTAACTTGAGCGCCTAATGGCATTGCGTGGAGGCTGAATTCATAAAAGGAGAAAAAAGGTAATATAAATTTACCTTAGAGAGAAAATAGGAAAGATGTAAAATTTTAAACTTGCTTTGAGGAAGGCTGCTTCCTTTATAACAAGAATAAAGATTGAAGATTAATAACTGGCCTGTGCTCTGATTCCTGAGTATTTTTTATTCAATTGAGGTAGGACGACCATGGGATGGGCACTACCAGTAATTTAAAGTAGGAGTAAAGAAAGGGGAATGGGAATTTTATAACATGTGAAGTAAAGCTGTTAGGACACCCCAGAGTAGATGAGCTAATCCTTTTGCCAGCTGATACCGCCAGGAGTAATGGGATTGGGCAGCCTATTCCAGGGGATCTCCCCTGTGATAGAGCAGGTGGTGAGGAAAGGATTAGCGTGTAGAAACCAGACTGGGAACCACGACTAAATGAGTCTTTGCTGCTTTGGCTTCATATAACCGTATAGCTAAATCTGGAAGTGTTACCTTAGGTGTATGTGGTACCTGTTGACTGTTCCACTGATGGTTGTTACTATTCCATTGAAGGCATTTAGTGAGACAGTGTGTATGGTTCACAGTGCAATGGCTGCTATGAGGGAACAAAGCATGGGGGTATCAGGGATTCAAGATGGAGTGTAAAGAGGCATCTTGAAATCGATGGATAATAATTAGTATGGACTTTAAACAGGCGCGCCACCTCGAGCCATATTGCTTTTGATGGTGGGAATACTTCAAGGCGGTGGTATAAGGTTCCATTCTCTTCACACACTGCACATGCTACATGGAAGGAGTTTGAGCGGTCTGATATTCTCTAAGTTTACTAAGGCATCTCCAGGTATTGACTCTGACCCAGTGATGATGAGTGGATGATGGGTGAGTCTCCATATTTCTTTTTGTGTTGAGGGATCGTAGGAGATGTCCAAGGCATCTAGCTAGTCAGCTCTTGTGATACTTGGCTTATACTCCTGGGGGATGCCCAGGGTGGGATAGCCCTGCTTCCCAAGTGTGAAGCACGTTTTGAGTCTTTCCCTTGCCTGGCTTATGCCTGTTATTGTGATGGTCCTTCCTGAGAGTTTCATGGTGTGGAGGAGGCGATTGAAGTGAGGGGAGTCTCATGTGAATCAGCAGCACTAGGATGGGACGCGAGATATCTTAAGTAGTCTGGAGGGGTTGTTGAGGTTGGATAGTTTGAGTGCTTGCGCAAAGTTGGACTATGCTGCTCTGGACCAATGTTGGCGTGGCAGTTCTGGTGCTAGGATTCTCTCTATTCAGTTTCCTAGTATGCGGTTGGCTTGATATTTAAGTCATTTAGGCCCATGACACCGCTTGAGCGAAGGCCATAGAGCATCTCCATGCGTATTAGTGGTCAGTATCCTGACCACAGCCATCATTGAATCATGGAGCGAACTGGGGAGATGTAGGAGGTGACAAAAAGATGACATGTGCAGGGAACTAGAGGATTAAGAGGATTAATGAGTTTGCAGTTGTTACGCGCCCTGTTAGCCCAGGTGATCCTTCTTTAAGGGAGGAAATGCAGTTTGACATTCTTTGTAGCAGTTTTTCTCTATTATCTCAGTGACATATCCACCTGCTTCCAGCCACATCCCAAGATGGTGGACAGGGTTGAGGGATGGGAGTGACGCAAAAGCAGGATTAGGGGTTAATTTTTTTGGTTGTCTTAGTGGTACTGAGGGTATTGTTGTCCAGTGTGACCTGCACTTGCCCAGTAGGATAACTTCATTTTTCTTTATGTCAAGGGTCACGTTGCTCACTGTAGAATATTCCTCCAAGGTGTACTCAAGTAGCCGGGCATCTCATTACTAGCTATGTCAGCTACAAATTCATCTGCAAAGTCCAGTATCTTGACTGCTGTATGGACTTGTGCTATGATGCCAGCTAAGAGTGAGTCTGCTATGCGCAGGAGTGGATCTATGATGAAGTTGTAGAGTAATGGGCTGATGGGATCCCCTTGTTAGAGCCCTCTATGTGGTTTAATTGGGTCAGTGAGGACACCAGAGCAGCATACAGCCAGGGAGGCTGATTCTTTGAGCAGATTATCCAGTTTATGAATCTTGATGGGAGCTTGATTGCTTTCAGGAACTCTCTCAAGTAAGGCCAGCTGACGCAGTCATATGCCTTTTACTGGTCTAGGAATACTAGAGCGCCAGTGACTTTGGATTGGCATATATTGGAAACGGTGAGGATATTGGTCCAAATGGATCTTCTGGGTATAAACAAACTTAAAAAGGTGACAAGACTTTGGCTGCTATTTCACCTAGTATATTATCTAGGGTTTTAGCTAGAAAATTTGTACCTGTTTTTAGTGCAATGGGACACCAGTTGGACAGGTCCAACTCATCACCATTGTCAAAATCTGAGAATTGCTCGCTTGGAAATTGTATACTGCATGTCTATTAGGGCTGAAGTTCCAATGGTTGATCCTCGATAGTGCCTGTAGTTTACAGTATTTGGACTGTTCAACAACTCACTAGGCCTATTAAATTCTCCTCGACTCTTCTAGCTGATTTCATTGGTAATTTTTCCTTTGTATTTGGGAACTTTTTCCGAGGAAGGATTTAATACAAACTGGGAATTTGATCCTTCCAGTTTGTCAACACTTCACCCTTTGTAGGATTTGAATAACCCAGGAAAAGGAAAAATTAATATAACTATTATTAAAAGCTATTTATTAGATAATGTTCATTAGGCCAAGCACCAATATTTATACCTCTAGGGAATTTTATGGCCACATTCCAGCATAAAATTTCAACAGCTACTTTACCACCTCAGTTTGGCTTACGACTGAAACCTTTTCATAGGTTCATTGGCGGCAAAATACTCTCAAAATCAAAAGTATTTCAGGTACAAAAACTATGATAAAAGCATGCAAAATTGTCCTAAGATCTTCTGGATTTCAGTTTCGTCATACTGCTGATGAAATACACCTTCTGTGAAATTTTGGAATTAATTTAAGTAAATGACGCACCCCTAATTGGGACGTCAGCAGGCCTCTTCCTCAATAGCACTAGGTAACCCCTTTCATGTGGTCCACGCAAGTGCTATCATGCTAATTACGAGGATTGACATAAAAATCTCGCCCTAAGGTGGGAAATTGATTACATTTTTCATTCGTCTGAAGTCCACGTGATTTTCAGATGTTAACTTTGGGTCATCCCCAATTATTTTGTATATGAATAAGTTGATTTTGTTCTCAATAATCAGGACCAATTGTCAAGATTTGATGCATATAAAATCAGCCATAATATGCAAGCATATTTGTGCTGAGCACTCTGCTTAAATACTTGATCAAATTATCATTGAGATATTCAGCTCAAGTTGTATTATTGCAATAGGCTTTGAGGTGAGAATATAGGTGTTAGCTCAAGCATTGAAAGGGTATTTGGCCCAATCTGATGGTTGTTGAAGGTTTAATTTTTAGTCAACCACCAGAATCTGACTTTTCCCCCTCTTGACTCAAACATAAGCCCTAAGATTCCAGATTAGTCTATGTTGGTCTTTTCTCATCTGCCCAAACGCCCAACGATAATGGAGTTGGTTTTACTATTTGGTAACTTTGGCTAGAACAGCTGATGAGTCTGAAGAATGATAGCCTGAATACCCATCGAGTCTGAAGTTGGATCCTCTCCCCAACCTCAAGTGCAAACTAAAATATTAATTAGAATAAAACTATGATATAAGTATTTTTTGTTTTGGTTTTTGGTTTTGTTTTTAGTGTTTTTATGTTTTTAATTTTTTTCATCTTTTTCTTTTCTTATACAGCCTGCTTATTAAGCCTTCTTAGGAATATTTCATGAACTCAGTTGTATATATGGCTGGTCCTAATATCCTTGATTGGGTATATGAACTTAGACGTTGTAATGAACTGGGCTCTCAAGGCCCAGCCCACCACCGGCCCTAAATATCCACCCCCATATATGGCTGTACCAACTACGGATGGTCCTGCCCTAATGGATGGCCTTTCCAGGCATATCAGGCCGAGGTGCGGTGCACCAACCTCTGTCGCCATGGGCCCCCAAGCTGAGGTGCAGCCAACCAGCCTCTGTTGCCTCGGGCCACTCTAGCTCCTTCCCCTCTCACCAGGGCAAGGCCACTCTCAAGAGATCCTGACGCGTCCACCCCTTCCTCTCCTCCTCATTGCACCGCCATCCGCACCCCCAATCCTTATTTTAAATAAATAAAATTAAATAAAACGGATTAAGTGAATAGCAGCCTTTATTTGAATAGACTCAAAGTTGGAATATAATTTCAATACTGAGGTCCATTGGAGCTGACCTCAGATTGAAATACTACCGGAAAAAGCTTAATGAATTGGAGGCAATGAGGGGCGCAAAAGCCTCAGGAATTGATGGCATTTGGGCAACTCGACGGAGAATTGGAGGGGAACCTCAGAATGACAACCAATCAAATAAATTGTCAATTTTAAATCTTAATCTGTTATTGACCTGAATAGGAAAATCCTAATTGGAATAACGGAAATGCAACTATTGACACACACAAATCTCATAATCCCCACCTTATGAGATTCATGTAACGATTGTCAATTGTTACATTACCCCCCTGTAAAAACCTGGCAGATACTAACCCAAACTGCAGAGCAGGCAAGCAGTGACCAACAATTTAGCTGACAGAGGACCTTTTTTGCAAGAAACTTGGGGAAATTGACTGGAAGTCCAGAGCCCCCAGATCAATCAATGGGTTCTCTGGAGGTCTCATGGTGGGCACAAGAGGCCATCAACCGCCAGCAGTCTGGCCCACCCCCCAAGCCCCCATCTCCTTTATGGGAAGGCCCTATGAAACCCACATAAAAAGGATCAATGGACCACACCAATGCTTGGGAAATTGACCGTGGCCCATCTTGCAGGCTGGCTGGTAACCACAGCCCACCAAAGAAAAGGTGAGTATTGATATAATGTAACGAACTGGGCTCCCAAGGCTCAGTCCACCACCAGCCCTAAACATCCACCCCCATATATGGCTGTACCAACTACGGATGGTCCTGCCCTAATGGATGGCCTTTCCAGGCATATCAGGCCGAGGTGCAGTGCACCAACCTCTATCACCATGGGCACCCAGGTTGAGGTTTTCCTACTTCTCTGTCGCCTTGGGGTTACCTGACTGAGGTGTGGCAAACTGGCCTCTGTCGCCTTGGGGTTACCTGGCTGAGGTGTGGCAAACTGGCCTCTGTCGCCTCAGGCCATTCTGGCTCCTTCCCCTCTCACCAGGGCAAGGCCACTCTCAAGAGGATCCTGGCGCATCCACCCCCTTCCTCTCCTCCTCATTGCACTGCCATCTGCACCCCCAATCCTTATTTTAAATAAACAAAATTAAATAAAATGGATTAAGCAAATAGCATCCTTTATTTGGGTAGACACGAAGTCAGAATAGATTTCTAATACTGAGGACCATCGGGGCTGACCTCAGATTAAAATACTACCAAAAAAGGCTTAATGAATTGGAGGTAATGAGGGGTGCAAAAGCCTCCAGAATTGATGTAATCTGGGAAACTCGACGGAGAATTGGAGGGGAACCTCATAATACAACCAATCAAATAAATTATTTATTTTAAATTTTAATTTGTTGTTGACTTGAATAGGAAAATCCAAATTGGAATAATGGAAATGCAACTATCGACACACACGAATCTCATAATCCCCACCTTAAGAGATTCATATAACAGTTGTCAATTGTTACAGACATTTTCTCAATCACTTTGAATGGCCCAACCCAGATGCAATCTAACTTTTGCATTTGGCCTGATTCGTGGGTGTTGCAAAATAGAACTTCATTATTAAATTTGAATTCAGCCAGTGTATAGTGATTCTCTAAGTCCTTTTGATGTCTGGCCTTTTTCTTAGTGAAACTGTTTTCAAAGGCTTGAGCTTGTAGTTTGATTAAGGCATCTTCAAGCTTCTCAACATACTTAGGGTAAGTGTTTTTGCTGGGATCCTATAGGCCAAATATAGCAGCATTGGTAGGGCTGGGTGTCTACTGTATAATAGTTGAAATGGAGACATCTCGGCTGACAATTGATAGGAGATATTGTAGGCGAATACTGCCAAATTTAGATATGTACTCCATTCAGATGGTTTGGCAAAGGTTAATTTCTGGATAATGTTCACCAACGTCCTGTTTGCATGCTCAACAGTCCCATTAGTTTCAGGGTGATAGGGAGCAGAAAGCACACCTCATACTCCCATTAGTTGGTTGAGCTTGGCAAGGACATTGGCAGTAAAGTTGGTTCCGTTATTGGTCAGAATAATTTGAGGGCATCCATTTTTGTGGATGATGTTTTCAAGTACAAACTTGGCAGTGGTTGCTGCTCCAGCTTCCCAAATGGCCTTGGCCTTGACCCATTTGGGCAAGTGGTTGATGGCTATGATTATGTACTTGGACTTCATATTGCTTGTTCAGAAGTGGGCCAACAACATCAATAGATACAGTGTGCCAGGCAAAGTTGGGCCAACCAAGCTGTAAGATGTGCTTCTTTGGAATGTTTTTTTGCCTTGGCACTCTGCACAGCATTCTAGTGTTTCTTGGATGTCGAAATGCATTGACTCCTAGTAGTAGAATTGCTTCAGATGCTCTTTCATCTTCTTGAATCTGACATGCCCTATGGCCTTATGCGCTGCCATTATTAGGTCTATTCGGGCTGATATTCTTGGAAAAATAAACTTTTGTCCTTGGCAATCTTGTAAAGCATCCCGTTTTTGATGTTAGTATTTCTTTTTAGATCCAATAATATTTTGGGACGGATTCAGGCTCATCATGATACTCTCCGCTGATTGTTTTCATAAACAACTCATTGGTGGCTCAACTAAGTGTTGCGATGGTGGGTAGTCAGGATAGACAGTCAGCATTTTGGTGTTTTGTGCCAGCTTGATGCTCAATGGTGTAGTCATAGGCTTGAAGCTTTAATGCCCAGTGGGCTAATCAGCCCTCGGGTTCTCTTAAGTTATTCAACTATCTTAGGGAAGCATAATTTGTAACAACTTTGAAATGAGTACCATTAAGGTAGAACTGGAATTGCTTTCAAGTATATAGGACAGTTAATTATTCTTATTCCGTCACTGTGTAGTTTCTTTTGTGAACGTTTAAGGTCCGACTAGCAAAGGCAACTGGATGTTCTTCACCGTCTTCTCCAACTTGGAATAACACAGCCCCACTGCTGTTCAGGATGTGTCAGTTTGGATGATAAAATTGTGATCAAAGTCCAGGTATTGAAGAACAGGCGCACTTAATAGGGCTGACTGGAGTTGGTCAAATGCATCCTGACAAGCTGAAGTCCAGCCAAATGGGACCTTATCTTTATGTAGATAGAAAAGCGGCTCTCCAAGTTGTGTGAAGTTGGCAATAAATCGGTGATAGTACCCAATCATGCCTAGGAATACTTGAATATTGTGCTTGAATTTTAGCTATTTCATTTTAAAGATGGCATCCAACTAAGAGGGTTGAAGCCAAAGACCCACTTTACCAATCACAAATCCGAGTTATTCCAGTTGGTCTTTGAAAAACTGACATTTTCTGGGCTTGTTTTTAAGTTTGCGGCAGCTAGTTATTTGTAAAACTCCTCTAAGAGTTCCAGGTGGTCGTCAAAAGTGCATCTGAAAACGTTGATATCATCAAGGTATACTAGTACACATGACAATTTCAAGTCTCCTAGGATTGTGTCCATTGCCTGTTGGAATGTGGCTGGGGCATTGCAGAACCCTTGAGGCATTCTTGTCAGCTGGAATAGGCCCTCTTGGGTTATGATTGCACACTTCTCGCGCTCCTTTTTGGGAAGATCTATTTGCCAATATCCGCTGATAAGATCCTCTGCTGAGAAGAACTTGCACCCCGTAGCCTATCCAAGGCATCGTCAATTCGTGGCAGTGGGTACAAGTCCTTCTTTGTGATGTTGTTTAACTTCTGATAGTCTATGACTACATGGTTGCTTCCATCCTTCTTCTTCACTATTAAAATTATTGCTGCCCATTTTTTTAAAGGGACTAGCATGTCATGATCGAGGAGTTTCTTAATCTCCTTGGATACTGCTTCTTCTGATAATTTTGAGCGTCTAATCAGGCGTAATCAAATAGGTTTATGGTAACACCATTAGCACAACCCAAGTCAAAATCGTCTTGTGCAAATATTTCCCAGTATTTAGAGAATAACTCCTGAGCTTGGCCTTTCTTGGAGTTGTTCATCTTGCTTAAATCGGCCATAGGAACAACATTATTTATGCTGAGTTGGTCCTTATTGGGGAGCCCTATTTTGACAAAAGTTCTGAACTCATGGAATGAGTGAATTCCTGTGGTAGTGAACAGATGCAGAAAAGTGATTTTTTGATGTCACCTGATGGAGATGGGCCAATTTTGCAGGTTTGCACATAATATATGTATTTCTCTGTGGCCTGGAATGATAATACCAGGGGTAATGTTTGGTTCAAATTGAGATTTAGACCATGGTTGATATACTTCACCATAAAGTCCTTCTGGGATATTAATTGTTAGTCCCATCAGGATGATTACTTGTTCTCCAGATGGTATAGTGATGGTCTGATTTGATCAAAGTGGAATGCCATTTGACTCTTCAATCTGAGTGGGTAGTATTTTTATCTTTAACCGTGCTTTAGAATACTCAATCAGGATGACTCCATCTTTGTAGAACAGATTTATGAATAGGCTGGGTTTCTTTTTCTCAACTGCCTTATCACGGTTATAGTAAAGTGGAATAGTCTGTCCAAGAATGGTGAGAGTATTGTCCTTATGATTGGTAACAACTCCATATCTTCTTAGGAAATCAGTCCTAATTAGGATATCATAGTTCATATTTGGCAATACTATAGCAGGTGCCGTTACTACAATAGATCCAAATTGGAGAGGTAGGGTACTGTAGGCGCCCAGTGATTTAGTTGTATGCGCTCCAGCGGTTCCATATTCCTGACAGTGGGCAACATCAGGTGCAATTTTCAGTTTTCTAACCAACTTTGTACTGACTATATTGATAGGAGCACCACTATCAACAATGGCCCAAACTTGCACCTTATTCACTGCTATGTCCACATAAATACATTCAGAGTAGTTTTCAGAGGTATTTATTGTGTGAATGCTGTGACTGTTGCCCAATTCCAGGTGTGATTTCAGGCTTGAGCAAATATCTGGGAAGTTATCTGCTAAGGTCTTTATGAGAATAGCTACTTGAACGTTGTTAAGCTTAGGTAGGTCAGTTAAACATCTGGGTTGTAGGTCCAAACCCTGATCAATAATTTGCTTTGCGTAAGGTTTTGATACCTCTGCTTGGGCTTCTTTGGTTATTTTCAAGGGTTTAGTTGCTTTTGTGGTGGCCCAAGTAGTGACCATCATGACATTATTAGCCCCAATATGGTTGAGGTTATTTTCAGCAACATCTTCAGCCCTAAAGAGCTTATCAGGGTCAGGTGGAATGGTTTGAAAATTGGTGGAGTTAGAGCATTCCGCCTCTACTCCACCTGATTTTTTCCCACCTCACTGTCACTGTTAATTTCTAGAGCAAAGTTGACCCCAGGCTTTTTGTTGGACCGTCTGTAGCATTGGCTACCAGAGTGCCCTATTTGATCACATTTGTAGCACATATACGGCCCTGTTTGCTGTTTTTGCTCGAATTTTTGGTTTGTTTTTAGGAAATTCTTCCCCTGGTCGGACATAGTGTTGTTTTTGGGCCCAAAAATCGGGATTTTTGCTGATCTTTGGCCCAATTAGTTGTGTTAAAATTACGGGAACAGCTTCTCAAGTAATTGGTAAGCTCTTGGATTTCCAAGCTTCCATTGAATGAAGCAACATGACATTGTGCAGTTCACAGAAGGGCATAATCGCATGCTCCAATGCAATCTTGGAGTCAAACTTATCTATTGCATTGCACCCACGCAGAACTTGTGCCTCATGGAAGAGTCTATCCACAAAGTCCTTTTTATACATTCTGTTTGAATTCGATATTAAGAAGCTCTCTTTTTCAGGTTTCTAGTTTCTCAGGCTTTAAACTGTTTTGTTATTGCAATTTTGGCATCCATATAGGACCAATCGTCACCCAAATAGGGCATAACGAGGTCACAGCTATGGGCATCGAGTGAGTTAATCAGTGCTAATCCTTTTGCATGGTCTGATGTTCCTCTCATTGCTTTTTCAAATAATTTGTGGAAAGAGTGAACGTTTCCATCCTTATTAAACTTTGGTAAATTCAATGGTTTGAAGTCATCTCACCCAGTTTCAGGAACAGGGGTTGTACTTCTTCTTAACCATCAGGGTATATCATCGCTCATAATTTGCCCTCTTTCCCATTGGGAAGTTTGGAGTCAGGATTGCTGCCAATACTCTAGGCATAGAACGGATGTTTGAAATATCAGTTTTTCATCAGTGTCAATTTATGATGATTTGGTTTCATGATATTACTTTGAACTACTTGATTCTGAAGCGTGAATTTGGCCCTTGGTTTTTCCAAGCTGTTTTTTAGCTGAATGGACAGAGCTTTTTTTATTTTCTTTTGTCAAAGCTGGGTGAGCATCAGCCACTTTTTTTTTGAGGTTGTCATGCTTTTCTTCTAATAAAGCTTGATTTAACGTTATTCTTTAAATGTCTTTGCCCATACTATCTATTCAGGAATTTGCAGTTGATAATTGCATTCTGAGTTCCCAAATTTCCTGAGTAATTTCAGTGTTTCTGGCCTTCAATCTTGACACAATCATACAAATTTTTTGAAATTCCTTGTTGTTTAAGGCATCATCCTCATCCCTATTTGGGTTGACTGGTCTTGCTGCATGAGCTCCCCCCACATTGATAAAATTTCAGGTTTAGGAGGTACCAGCTGCGGAGCTTTGTTGACTGGGAAAATAATCTGAGATGGCCTTGTCTTTAGTTTCCATCTCAATGTCGCTGTTTTGTCTGGCTGAATCTGCTAGGAATTGGTGAATGGAATCCATTTTGGAGAGTGTCACCGGTTTTGAGTGAGCACCAGTTGTCAAAATCCGAGAATTTTTCGCTTGGAAATTGTATCCTGCATGTCTATTCAGGCTGAATTTCTGATGGTTGATTCTCAATAGTGCCCATAGTTTATAGTAATTGGACCATCCAACAACTAACTAGGCTATTAATTTCGCCTCAACTCTTCTGGCCGATTTTTGGGCATAATTTATCCTTCATATTTGGGAACTTCTTCTGAGGCAGGATTTAATACAAACTGGGAATTTGATCCGTCCATTTTTTCAACACTTCTCCAAGGTTAGGATTTGGATAAAAATTAGGAAAAGGAAAAAATAGATATAACTTTTATTAAAAGCTATTTATTAGATACTGTTCATTAGGCCAGGCACCAATATTTATACCTCTAGGGCATTTTACTGGCCACATTCCAGCATAAAATTTCAACGGCTATCTTACCACCTCAGTTTGGCCTACGACTGGAACTTTTTCATAGGTTCATTGGTGGCAAAATACTCTCAAAATTGAGATGATTTCAGGTACAAAAATTATGATAAAAGCATGTAAAATTAGGCTAAAATCTTCTGGATTTCTGTATCATCATACTGCTGATGAAATACACCTGTGAAATTTTGGTATCAATTGAAGTAAATAACGCACCCCTTTTTGGGACGTTGGCAGGCCTCTTCCTCAATAGCACTAGGTAACCCCTTTTGTGTGGTCCATGCAAGTGCTATCATACCAATTATGCAGATCGACATACAAATTTCGCCCTAATGTGGGAAATTGATCACGTTTTTTGTTCTTCTGAAGTCCACAGAATTTTAGACGTTAACTTCAGGTCGTCCCCAAATTATTTACTATACAATTAAGTTGATTGTGTTCCCAATAATTGGGACCTTTTGCCAAGATTTGATGCATAGAGAATTGGCCATAATATGAGAGCATATTCAGGCTGAGCACTCTGCTTATGTACTTGATCAATTTATCATTGAAATATTCAGCCTAAATTGCATGATTGAAATAGGCTTTGAGGTGAGAATATAGGTGTTAGCTCAAGCGTTGAAAGGGTAATTGGCCCATTATGATGGTTGTCAAAGGTTTATTTTTGAGTCAACCACCAGAATCTTACAACCATTTTTATATAGGATTATGACATAGGCGTCATGGCCTCCAGGAAGAAAGTAGGTGTCCATTAGGCACTTATTTATGGACGCCAGGAGGAGCGGTGCCACGTTCCAGATTTCTTTATAAAATTTGTAGGGTATCCCAGCAGGGGCTGGGCATTTCTTGTGTGGTGCACCCCGCACCATGTCCCAGAGCTTATCTTATGTGAATAGTTTAATTGAATTGTTTCTAGGCGGTGTACTTTAGTCTCTGAAACTGCTTATGATTTTCTTTAATTGTTGTAGGTTCAGTTGGGGAGTCGCAGTATAGATTTGTTTAGAAGTTGTGTAAATATGTGGATATGTCTGATGGGTTGGCATCCACAGTGCCTTCTTCTTTTTGGACCAGTGTGCATAAGGTTGATTGCCTCGGGAGTGTGATTGTCAGAAGAAGTACATCAAGCAGATCTAACCTTTTTTATGAACTTACTAATCTCCAATACCTTAATTTGATGCTGGTGTTTAAAGATAAGGGCATTCATGTGGGAAGATACTTCCACCCACATTCGCTCCCATCTAGGGCTATAGCCAGTTTTTGGTGTGTTGAGCTTAAGGTGGTCAAGCCCAGTTAGGGTGCGTCTGATTGTGGCTGTGTCAGCATGGTGTTTTCGTGAAGCAAGGTGTCAGGTTTTGTTTATTAATTCAAGTTTGATTTCTGTCCAAGTCATGATGGGGTCTGATAAGTTGAGGGTTGTAGATTTTTGGGTCAAGGTTTTGCACTCGACCCAGGTAATTAGTTTGGGTATTTTGATTCTCTGGGTGGATTTTCTTCCAGGTTGAGACCTTTGGAGGTGTGCAGGATGCAGAAAATCATAATGAGCCGATTTTGTGGTCAGTAAAATGATTTTTTTAGTCTAAAAGCTGGTTATTTTTGACTGGTAGGATGTGGGACCAGGATAATGTCAATTCTGCTCATTGAGATGAGCTTGCCTTTGCGCACATGAGGGTGAGTCATGTTTGGTAGGAGGGGTGCTTCAGGGGGAGGGTGTCATATAGGCTGAGGGATGCCTTCATGGCATGGAGTTTGACATGCCCAGAAGGGTGTCCCACTTGTGTGGCCATTGGTCTGTGTAAGAGTCAGCCTAGCAGTTGAAGTCACCCACTATTATGGTGTTTGGGGGATGGGGAGTGTTGCTAATGTTTCTGAGAATTTTCTCCTTTTAGTTTAGGTGCTTGGCGTATATATGTTTGCTATCAATAGTGTTTTGCCCTTCCATGAGATTGTTGCTATCAGGACGCGACCATGCAGATGGTTGTCAGATTTTATATTTTTTTTAATTTTTTTATGTTGGCGCACAACCACCCACAATGGTTTGTCCATACTGATTATTTTGTAATACTTGTTTGGCCAGGATCCTTCTTCCCCCTGTAGGCTTTGGGTTTCTTAGATGAGATAAGAATTCTACAGGGGTTTTTTGATGGAAGTCCAGATTTTTTGCTTGGGATTATTGAGCTCTGGATCATGTGAGAATCAGCGTCCCTATTGTCAATGGTTCACGTGGCGCCTCAGGAGCGGTTGGGAGGGCCATCTGGCCCTACCCCTTCAACTCATTTGTGATACTGGCTCTGGGTGACGGGGCCATTCTCTTCTGTGTGGTTGCGTGGTCTCTTATGTGGAATCTTTTGTATGGTTCTTACTGGTAATTGATTTTGCAATATTTTGTTTCACCTGTGTTTTGTTTTTTCTATGTTGCTGTGTGTGTTTATCTCAGGGGTTTTTGAATTCGCCTCTGAGTTTGTGGATCCAGCCTGCCTGTTTTCCGTGGATACAAATTGTTCAGTAAAATCAGGATATTTGGTAATATCTGTATTTTCTGGTGTATCTTTGAAGTTTTTGTTTTCTTTGTCTGGTTAGTGATTGGCTGGTGTAGCTATCTCCTTCATAGCTTCTTGATTTGTTGGGATGATGGAGGATGACGCGAGTGATGCTTCCTTGACCGCTGTTTGTTTTCAGTCCTTCTGCGCTATCATATGCATCTTGGCGACATTGAGTCTATGGTCATATACTGGCTGTCCACTCCCAGAGGAAGGTAGTTTGGTGTCTATGATTTTTGAAAAGTCCTCATTGTCTTCATCCATCAAGTCATTGCAGAAATCAGGGGTCAATAAGACTACGTTTTACTGGATACACGTGGACCTTATGCCTTAGGGCACTACAGTGGTTGCAGATAGGCGGTGTGCTTTTGGGCATAACGCGGAACACCATGAAACACCTCCGTCTGAATGATGGAATACTGCGGTGTGAGGGATTTTGGTGAGGTCCCTAAGTACTTCAAAGAGTAGGTTGATGATGTCAATTGCTTTTCCTGTGCACAGGATCAGAATTAAGTAGAAAGGTTGCAAGTTTAATTGATTAATTTCACTGTAGCTGGCAAGCCCAGCAAGGAGTTCCTCCTAGATTACCTTTTGTGGGAGGTTTGTTGGAAGTAAGTTTAAATGAAATATAAAAAGTTTTTGCTTTGTTCCATATAAGGTAAATGGTGCACACAACACGGTTTCCTTTGAGAGATTGATTTCAATGAAGACTTTTATGACGTTGTCTGCATCATCTTCCATTACAAAGCGGATATTGATCCATCCGCTTTGGGATATGTGGACGGTTACATAAACTGTGTGGAAAAATAGGGTGACCTGTGCCTCGCCAAATTTCTCCCACAAGGTGGGTGATTCTACCCCTAGGTAGAGGCTGAGGCCATGTTCTACTGGCGATAGGGGTTGCAAGTATTGGATCTCCAGATAAGCGTTTTGTCTAGTATTAAATTCCATGAATTTCATGGCTCCATGACATAATCGGTGGAACTAATTGTAGGGATAAAGATGGTCGTCAGGAGGCCAAAAAAGTCTATTGCAAGGCCTTCCTGACCTCAAACATACCCTGGACCAACGCTGGGTGCAGGTGAGGTATGCCCAGGTTGGTCCTAGGGGATGTGCGTGATGCTCAGCACTGCATTATAGCAAGGGCGCTAAAAAGCACCAGCTATATCACCAATAACAAAGGTTTGATTTGGTTGCTTGGCAAACGGGGTTTTTAAAAGTGTTTGATTTTTAAAATTGCAAATTGGGTCTTCTTTGACTGCAATCCATAGCTTGAGTTTGGTTGATCTCGAGCTACAGTACCCTGGCTCGTGATAAGGTGCGCCTATTGGTTCACTTAGGTTTAGCACCATTTTCCTTAATTGATGATTCGCCCCCCTTAGTTTAAGTATGTTTCTATGAGACCAAATTTCCTCATTGGTCGATTTCCTTAATAAAATCTACCCATTAGTTTACATTTTTAAACATGGTTCCTTGGGAGAACCTGTGCGCGGACCTTCTTGGAAAGGTCTCTAACAACATTGACCTTTTATTTATAAAAATTTATTTACCCGATCTGGTGCACCTTTGGGCCCCTGGTCCCCTCCAGACTGAGGTACCCCAGCATTCCATCACAGATTTCCGCTTGGGTTTGGACTCTCTTTGGGGTCCTACCAAGTGTTAATTTTTATTTGTTACCAATTATTATACACGTGTTGTACACCATTACCCTGGGTTACTTTGCTCATGCATCCTCCGTTGTGCCCTGTTTATCATACTCCTAACGTCTGGTCCCCTGGCGGTGTGTCTGTGCATCTCACACCACCTAGTTGGGAGCGGGAGAGTTACTGACGCTCCCTTACAATGAACCCCAACAGTGTTTGCGTTTGTAGCTTTTTGCAGCCATGTTTCCTGGCCCAGCTCCAGGGCGTTTATTACCCTTTGACGTCATTCCTTTTTTTTAGTACTAGATGGTCCCACCCTTTGACGTCATTCCAATCAGTCCATTTCCCATAACTGCTTTCTCCCAATTTAGGTGTGTTCTAATGTTATCACTCATCTCTCCTTTGCAATTAAAACTTTGTCTATTTGAATTAAATCTTTGTATTTAAAGGTGATGGTTATGAGTAGATTTCAAAGGTAAATCTTTGATTAGCTCAGGAAAAGGGTAGTAAGTTGGGGGAGAATCGCTGACAAGTTCAGATCACGTCATCAAAATTTATGAAAGCTCATGTTTTGAAGCAGAGAATAATCTAGATCCTTAGTTCTAATCTTGAATGAATCTATTCAAAATGGTAAGTCATTTCAAGCCAGTTTTTTGTAAAGCACATTCTTTCCAAAAAAGTTTATTGTAAAATTAACAGATGCTTATTAAATAACCTGAGGCTAATCCATGGTCTTTTGATTAATTATGACCTGATTTGACTTAATATATTTGTTGGGACTGATCTGGGATATTAAGCAGGTTTAGACAGAATTTAGAATTTTGGCAGTGACCACGCTATGTTTGGGATAAGCCCTTGGGGGCTGCCGGAGGTCCTTATACTGGACCACCCCCTGCAAACCTTTTTTGTTATTTTAGCATGATAGAAGAGGAAAAGTGCAAGGGAGAGGTTTCTTAGGGCCATGGAAGTAACCCATAACTCACATACCACAGGAACTAGGTCACTGAGCAGGGTTAAGGGAGCTACAAGGGACCTGGAGTCCTTCTTACGTCTGAAGGGGTATTATAGTGGTCCAGGCAGAGAGGCTGAGCCTCTGGATCTACACGCACCTGCTTACCAAGGAATATGGCAAGATCAAATAAATTGAAATTCACACAGGGTTTCAGTATATGATTACCACCCCATATGATTAATGCTATAGAATATATGCATTATACTCTCCAGAACAAAAATAACTCCTCAAAAATTTTAGGTCAAAATAGTACCTTTGTGCTTGAGAAATCATCATAAGCCTATTAGAAAATGAGGTGTTGTAACCCATCAATTAGAGAAAATCTTAACTTGTCCAGGAGTTCTTGTTCTTGCATATGCAGTCCTTTATCTATGCTACTGGCTAATTTGACAACTGAGACACGTATGTTGGGACCTAGCACCCTGATAGTACATGTGCATCTACTTCAAGCTAACAAGATTGTTTTTGTATGTGGATATAAGAGCCTCCACAACTTTTTGTTAGAGGAACCTCCAACAGTGTCATTATTATCCACCTCAGTTAAACAGGATTTGACTCCTTACAAATAATAAAAATCAATGAGATACTGGAGGAATACGGCAATATGTTCACCTCTCATAGAGACTTTGAAAAGTTGAAAAAGGTATTACACAATGAAGAAACTGGAGATGTACCTCCCATCCAAGCGCGTCCATATAGCAAGAGCAATTAAGGGAAGCTCAAGTTAATACAGAGATCAAAAGGTTATTAATTTCAAGGCTAGTACCACCCTGGAGCCCATGGGCATAATCCTCTCACATGTTCATAACAAAGTAAGAAGTCATCACGCTTTTATAGAATATCAAAAGGCAAATTAAATAAAAAGAACAGTTAGTTATCGCCTCATTTTGACAATTCTTTAGCTCTCTTAGCTTCAATTCAGTATCTCTTTGAAAATGGATCTTTCCAGCGTTATTAGTAGAACAAGCTAGCTCCAAGGCTCAAGACAAGTGCATGCGAAGTTACCAACAAAGACTTTTTGAGCCAACCTGGATGTCACAAGGGCTATGCAATGCCTCATTCACCTTTCAACAAGATATGATGGACTACTGATTGACCAGAAGTTAGTGTGCATTTTAATTTTCCTCAATGACATCATACTATCATCCAAGACCTTCAAAGATATCTAGAGAACCTCCATCAAGACTTTAACTAGATAAGGCGGCTTTTATTAAGCTCAAGCTTTTAAGCGCTTATTATTCAACTTGAGATGCGATTATTAGGAATAAAGTCACCAAGCAGTGGATCCAATACCTTTCAGACAAGGTTGCTACAATTGAGATAATGACAACCCCCAAAGCCTTGGAGACAACGTTTGTTCTTTGGGATAATGAATTATTACAGACAGTTCATCCCTGCGATTTTTGAATCATCAAGCCATTGGTATGCCTTCTACAAAATGAACGCTCTTTTCAAGTGTAATCCTGAGAATTTCAAGCATGTAGACTTCTTAAGACTTCTCTAATTCCCAGCCTGCGCTTATACACCTGAAATTGATCAACTCGTTTTGCTATTTACTGATACCAGCAATGTGGCTGCAAGGGATATAGACCAATAAGATGATCAGCAAGTAGACTGATTAGTGGCCTACTTCAGTAAAGGCATTTTAAGGCTGAGAAGAACTACAGTGTTACCAAACTATAAATCTTGCCATGCCCCTCACAATTGGGAAATTTCGACCCTATCAATATGAACTCATTTCACTTTTGTCACCAGTCGTTCCATTCACAGATATCTCCAGAAGACAAGGATCCAGATGGGAGGCCAACTAGATGTTCTCTACAGATACAGAGTCTTTATCTTACTTTTTTCATTGCACTGGTAATAACCACCAGAATATGGATTATTGAGGATGCTGATCTTATCTGTGTTGATGCCTGAGAAAGATCGCATAATTTTTTATTGGCTTACCAGACCAATGGTAGTTGAAAACATTAGAGATCAAAAAGGAGCTGCAATATATAATGAAGAATATTCAGATCAAGGATAGAATGTTTTATATAATTATTTTTGCAAAGTGGTCACCTTATGCATGACTATCCTTCAAATCTAATATTTTTTAAAGGCCACTTCAGTTTAGGGCATGGAGCCATCAAGAAGATGTATAAGTGATTGAAAAAGAACAATGTTATTAGGACTGTTTACTTGAAACCATACCTGAGGTGTTAAAAGCCTGTTTAACTTTTAGGTGTCAGGTTTGTCCAGGCAGTCTTTCTACCAGCATCAATTTGTAGCTCTCACATCATCATTTAGATGATCAGTACTGATGGATTAGGCCTTTATTTATAGGTCTCCGTGGCCATCGCCATATACTACCCACTATAAAGCATCTGGCCAAGTGTTAAAAGGGGTGGCTGCACAAGTTCAAAGGAGGTTCTCTACTTAAAGCAATTACTTCCTGTATTAAAACAGAAACGCAAAAAGAGCTGGAAACAGTTCATTCAAGACTTAATAATAGAAATAAACAACTTACTAGAAAAAGTAGTAAGGACAGTAACAAGTTTTATATTAGAAATGTTATCACTTGTTTAAAGATGCCTCATAGAAATCAGCTATCTATTATAAGTTATTAGTATCAATTGCCACGAAATAACTTTAGTCCCCTGAATTTATCCCCGTGTTGTGTCAATTTCCCCTTCATTTGCCCCAAAAGTTCATTATTATAATAATATTGGTAATTAATCTCAATATAGGTTGAAAGTACGTTCATCAAATTTTTCATAGTTTATACATAGACTGATCAACAAAATTTATAATTTTAAACTTCCCTATTGGAAGTTTAACATTATCAAAATAAGTTAGATATAATTGGCATCCAGACCAATTAAACAAAGTACATAATTTAGAGCTTACCAATTGAAAGCTTAAAATCATTGGAACTAGTTTATAAATTGGCATTTATGCCTGATTATATAAAGTACTAATATATAACATAGTGGATGAAACATAATATAATTAACTTTTTAACATCAAGTGGGTCAAGGCTATCTTTGACTCTGCCACCACCAAGAAGGCTATGACCTTACTTCTTTTATGCTCCAATTTTAAGTTTAAACAGGTGCCTGAGAGTCTTTCTTTATGACTACTGATTAAAGTTTTATCAAAAGTTGTCTAAGAACTAGCCTCGCTATTAGTGCTAGCCAACACTTCTCTATTCCATCCAATCCTTAAACTAATATGGTAGTAGAACAGGAAAACAGTGCCCTATATATATTCTGCGTATGATGATGGCTGCCATTCCTATGCAATAGAAAGTATTTCTGTCTTCCATTTTTCTGGCCTACCAGATAAATTATCAACAAGTTATTAGATGTCACCGTTTCATTCCCTATATGGGGAGAACTTGTGATTACCTAGCTTTATTAAACTGCGCTATAACTCTTCAACTAATAAAACTGGAAAGTTAATCATGAGGGCACTGGCTGATAAAATCTTTAGGTTTAAAACGCTTACCACCCAAGATCATTATGAACACTAAAAAGGATACTGTTTATTCAAAACTCAATAACTGGCCCTTCCCACCACAAAACTGGCGAACTTATCTAATTTTATCACCATTCCACTGCCAAAAAAAACCAATACTCTTAACACCTCCTAGTTGGGCTCATATTACGTCTAATACATGGCAGGTTAAATTATTCCATTGTAGATGTCATCAAGGGCACCATCATTATAAGGTTTCATGTTAGGTTCCTTTGGGTCTATGTCCCCTTTTGAAAGGATCTTTAGGGTAACTTTCAGATTTCATAACGGCGTAAAATACAAACCTATTCAAGATTAAAATATGGGTAACACAAGTGTCTCCTCCAGAATTAAGACTCACTGAAATTATTGGATTTCACTTAATTGATCATGCCCCCAAAATGAGCAATAACTAATAAGAGGTATTCAGAAATTGCCACAAGTTATGGTTCTGATTGGCAACTATTTTGATACCTGGGTAAAACTATATATATATGAATCCCAGATTCACAATTACAAATCATCAGAAGAATGTAAGCACAACAATACAAACAATAAGTTAGGAAGACATTATCTTATTGGCCCTCATACTCAACTTAAAGAGAATATCCTGATTGAGGGGGACTCAAACACTCTCTGCGCCAAAAAGCTTCTAAACATAAATAAGTATTGAAGAACTTTTAACTAGTTGTTGAGATTCTCCCTTTACATGAGGAAGCCATAATTAGAAGTTGTGACCCACCTACAAGTGGATGCCAGATTGGGCTCCCCATAAACTTGGGTTGAGCCTTATCTAAAGTATCAGTATCATCCCTAATAATTAATTATAAATAAATATTTGACACTAGCAACTAATGACAAGGATGTTAAGCTGTCAGGTTGAGGTGGAATCTCATCTTGATGCTTGACTCAATCAGGTAACACTTTGGGATTACCAGCGAATTATGCTGAGGATGTCCCAGTCTTATGTATTAATATCATTGATTTATATTTAACTCACCTTTGGTAATTGATGCTATCACACTACAGTTCTCTAGACTGGCTCCGAGGTCCAAAGGTGGCTCAAAGCTGCTAATTCACAGAAAAAGGTCGAGAAGGAAGCAAAAAGTTAGTTAAAATATCATATAAATTATTAAGCTTAAAAGGATTTGATATTTACAGGGTGAGTTGGGACTCAGTGCCTCAGGGATCGTTGGGGCCCTATCCATTCAGGATCTTTTCTGATCTTATGGAATGGCTGCCTCCCATCTAGTACTAAAAAAATGGAATGGCTGCCTCATGGGCATCCTCAATGGATTGTGCCACCCACCTGACCAAATTGGTGGATACGCCACCCCATGGGACTCAGGAATTGGTGAGGGGGTTCCTGAAGCCAATTCACCTTAGGTAGGCTCAGAAACTGATTTGGTATAGCCCAATCCAGAATTTGGGGAATTTCAATTTATTTTTCTATCTTGAATTCTGACAGTGCTCCCCTCAAGGTCCTGTTGGAGGGGGGAATATGGCTGAAGGAACCGACCATGCACCTAATTAACCACAGTCCCTTGGTTGACATCAAAAATGGAGTACTTGGACTTCACCCTATGAATAACTTTAGGGTCCAGACCAAAGGACTTCTAGCTTATTTTGTTGGACTCCAGGTTGATGGTAATAAAAGATAATGAGGTCATCTAATTGAAAAATTGTTAAGGAGTGTCATATGAGATTAAATCACGATGTCTCTCTTCCAGTAGTGGTGACAATGCCTTGGGTTGCTAGGGCTTGAAGCTGTACAATTTTTTCAGCTAAGGTCCTTATAGTTAATTTGGAGTTCTCAGGGGTGGAGGTCTCGAGCAATGGCTGGATGCTACTTGGTAGCTGAGGTGCCCACCCATATAGGGCTTCAAATGGGGACATCTTGATGACTCGATGGTAGCTTACTCTGTAGGCAAAAAAACCGCTGGTTAAATAATGGGTCCAGAGAGCAGGGTCTGAGGTAACTAATTTTTGTAGTATGGAAATAAGAGTTGTGTTAGCGCATTCAACTGCCCCATTAGTGAAGGGGTAGTAAGATGCATCAAAACTATGGGTAGTGCCAAAAGCGAGGTAAGCTCTTGTACTACCTGTGAGGTGAAGTTCTATCCATTGTCTGAAAGTATGGTTTGGGGGCACCCATTCTGGGTGAAAACGGATTGCACGAAGAAGAGGGCTGTGGCTTTGTCAGTAGCAGCTGGGACTAAAATCGCTTCAACCCACTTGGTTAAGTGGTCCACGGCTAGGATAATATACTTATGGCCATGCAATCAGTGGGAAGAGGGCCTACCACATCAATGCTTACTACAATGAAGGGCCCAGTTGGGGCAACAACCAAATGTTGAAATCAAGGGTTGGCTCAGTCTTGATATCGGTAAATCATACATGCTTCCAGGACCTCTTGATTAGTTTCTACCATTCAGTCCCAGTAGCATTGTGACTTCAGCCATTCATGAGTCTTCTTGATGGCCTCATGTCCCACGGTGGAATGGCCTTCTAGAATAACATCAGTTCTGGAGGAGGGGCAGATGTAAGGGAGCCACTTCTTATTGGTCTTCTTATAAATCAGCACATCCTTAATTTGTGTGTCTCGAGTCATCCTTTGGAGTTCAGCTTGGACCTCCAGGGTTTCCAACTTCCACTGCTCAGGTCAGCCTATTAGATCATACAGCTGGTCCTCCTCGGGGGTCAACGCTGCTAGCACTGGCATCCTTGAGAGGCCATCAGCATTTTGGTGAATTGTGCTGGCATAGTGGACAATAGTGAAATCATAGCTCTGCAGTTGTAAAGCCCACCTGGCTAATCGATCATATGGGTTTTTCATTTTCTGGAGCCACCAGAGCGAGGAGTGGTCTGTAATGATATTAAAGTGATCACCGTAGAGATAAGGTCATAAATGTTTGATGGCTAGCAAAACAGATAGGCACTCCCTCTTGGTAACACTGTAGTTCTGTTCAGCTTTACTTAGCATCTTACTAAAATAGGCTACAGGATGATCAACTTGGTTCTTTTTATGCTGGGCTAGAATAGCCCGGACGGCAACATCATTTGTGTCCATAAACAGCAGGAAGGGTTGATCAAAGCGCAGATGGACAAAAATGTTTATAGTACATAGAGCAGTTAAGGCATTAAGAGCCTGTTCTTGTTCAGGCCGCCACTCAAACAGCACATTTTTCTGCAGGAGGTAGAACAGCGGCTCAGAGAGGTCAGCAAACTGAGGGATAAACTGACAATAATAGCCCACCATGCCTAGGAATACCTGAATATCCCTTAAGCTTTGGGGACGTGTTATCTTTTCTATGGCATCAACCTTGTCCGGTATAGGCTGGATGCCATCCTTAGAAACCTTATGTCCCAAGAATTCTAGTTAAGACTGGAAGAAGGAGCACTTCGAGGGCTTTAACTTTATGGACGCCTTTTGTAGCCAATTGAAGACCTCCTGTAAATGCTCGATGTGCCCATTAAAAGTTTGGGAAAATATGGTAATGATATCTAGATAGACAAAGATGCATTAAAGCTTCTAGTCCCCAAGGATCCCATCCATGGCACGTTTAAAAGTGGCCAGGGCGTTACAGAGGCCTTGGTGCATCCTTGTGGGCTCGAATAGTCCTTTGTTGGCTATGAGCACACACTTAGCTCAGTCCTCAGGGGCGAGATCAACCTGCCAATATCCGCTGGCAAGGTCCATGGCAGAAAAGTATTGGGATCTAGTGAGCAGACGAAGGGAATTGTCAATTCAAGGCAGAGGATAACTGTCCTTTTTGGTGATGGAGTTGAGTCATTGATAATCCATCACCACCAGATAGCTGCCATCTTTCTTCCAATCCAGCAGAAGAGGGAGACCCAAGGGCTGCACAATGGTACCAGGAGTCCTGCATCAAGTAGTTGTTTGAGTTCAACAGTCACCTGGGCCTCTTCAACCTTTCTCTTTCAGTAAGGTTGGGATCAGAAGGGAGGAGCATCCACAGTTTATACATGATGTAGGACTCCGTTCATTCTTCCAAAGTCATAGGTCGAGGTCAAAAATAGGTCCAAATATTCTTCCAGCAATTCTCAGACCTTATACTGTTGGTCATCCAAGAAGTCTTTATTGACATTAGTATTAATTAGACTAACTGGGTGTGAAGTTTCCAAAATGAAGTCTCTCAAGTTCCCAAATTTTTGGACATCAGCAATAGCTTTCACTAGTAGTAGGCGGACATAGGCAGCAGGGCTGTTTGGACCTACTATTTTGGGTTTATCAGTAAGGTTGGCCAACAGCACTGATATAGATCCGGCAAAAGCTGGATCCAGGGTCCCTAGACAGGTTAGCACCTCCTTTGGGGATGGGTTGTCTAGGCCTCAGACTTCTAACTGGTACCCAGAGGGGATGTTAACATGGACCTGGGTGTCAGTAATGACCTGAGACTTTGGGGATATTGTTGTTACCTTAGGTAAGTAGATCGGCATGCTTTCTTGCCCAACAACAGCTGGAGGAGGCAGTCAGACTCGAGAACCCCTAATATGATGTTTGAGCCAATTGATTCGGCCTTCACTCTCCAGCAGAAAAGCCCAGGATTTGACCTCAGTTTTATAATTGCAAGGGATCTCAAAGATAAGCGGGATATGATGCCCAAGTAAGGATAGAAAGCTTCCGTTATAATGAAATACTGCTGGATAATTTCGAAGAAATTGAGTCCCAAGGAGCAGGTCATAGCTGGGGTTTTCTAGAGTGACAGCGGGCATGTCTACAGCGAGCTTCTCAAATCATATCAGTAGAGAGGAATAAGCCCCTATAGATCGGGTGCACTGGGGGCCAACCATGACATATTCCATATAGTGCAGCATATCAGGAGCGATCTTGACGCGCTTCATCAACTTAGAGGATATGAAATTCATGGGGGAGCCACTATCAACTATAGCAAGGACTGGTATTTTATGAACTCGAACTGCAACCCAAGTGACCAGACTTCCAAACTGGGGCGGCAGAGTGAGGAACATATGATTGTCATCAGAAGAGGAGTAAAAAGTATCGATTCTTTATTACATTAGATACCAACTTCTTCTCCAGATGCTGTAGCTCCTGTATCATTCAAAGACATAGTGGGTTCTTGAGGCTGTGTAGGGATGTCAGCATGAAGTGCCTCGTCCTTCATGCTGACAGTCCTTTTCCCACCTCTTTGTCAAGTCATTTCCAAAAGATCTTGGCACTGTGTCTGGTACCATTACAGTAAGTGCATCGGGGTCAAGGATTCTTCTGGTTTTAATCACATGGACTCTAGGACGGTTAGAGGGGCCTGCGGTGGTAGCCTTAAAGTGTAAAGTTGACGTATGAATCTCACCAAGGGCCTCCTTGATCTCTTGGATGCAGGTAAACCCATTCTTATGTCCAATCATATGCATTTGAACCTCAAGGTAGGATCCCAACGCAGAAATGACAGCGGTAATAGCATCTTCCAGGGTGATATGGTTCATAGTGACCAAGGGTTGTGCTTGGGCATAAAAGTGGCAGGTGAAAGCTGTGAGGCTTTCTCCTTTGTTCAGTTGGATACCCAGGAAGCTTGTTTTTAGTTGGCCAGGGTTTTATTGCTGCCAAACTCTTGGATTAGGTCTGTACGGACCTGAATCCAAGTAGTGCACTCCTTCAAATGGGGGTCATGATCTCCTGGGCAGTGCTATCTAGGCAGGAGTGGATATGCTTTACCCTCTGCTGATCGGTGGCCTCTCCATGGAGCTCTCATATGCATATAGGAAGGAGGCAATACTCTCATGGCCAGGAATGAACATTTCTTTAAAACTAGATTTAAAGTTATTTACAAAAGAATTGGAGAGGGTGTTAACACTAGGGATGGGTGCTGGCTCTGAGATCTCAGTTTCTGCATAGTCACGGGGGCCCTTCTGGTCTAGCCTGCATTGTAGGCCCTCAAGGTCCTCTTGGATATCGTCCCAATTTTGGTTGAGAGATGAAACAGAAGCCTTATTTGCGACTTGCTCCTTTAAAGATTGAATGTCGCCACCTTGGCGGTGAAGCTGGTCCTTGAGAGTGGACAAGCGGGTCTCAAACCCTCAACAAGTTTGTTCCAGCCAAGAGATGCGAGCATTGGTAAGTTTGTCAAAAACGCTTAAGTTGCCACATCATCTGACAGGGCATCAATGGAGACCCTAGGGTCAAAGGGGACTCCATCCATTCAGAGTTTGCATCCTTTAGCTACATTCCAAATTTGGTCACATAAAGCAGCCATGGCTGTCATCACATCCTTCCGCCAGGGGTCCTCAGGGCCCGCAGCGGTGGGAGCCAAGGGACCTGGGGCCCAGGGGGTCCATGAGGCCCCTCAGGCCCTTTAGGCCCCTCACATCCTTCAGGACCTTCACCCCTAGATGGGTCTTCATGAGAGGCCAGCTCCTGATAGTGTTGTTGTAGGGTCCATACCTTATCCTCAACTTGAAGGAGGCTTTAACTCCAAGTTGTTTTGAGTAGTTGGAAGTTCTGACGCAGCTCATACTCAAGATAACCAGAGATCCCGCTATCTAACACCATTACCTGATCTCAGACTTTTGTTGATCAGTTGTCAATTATCAATAATGGCCTCACGGTTGTCATGAACAAAGAGGAGACTGCATTTAAAAAATCGATGAGGTGGGTGTGTAGGGCCTGGGTGAGCCCCAGTTGTTGGGAGACCTCTTGAAGGTGCAACTTAACCAGTTGGAGTAGTGATGAATAGCAGGGTGAACAAAGTGGCGGAAGTAGCATTTGGGACCTGATGTGAGTTCTGCTGGTGGCAGCCGGGCTGAGCCATAGAGGTCCCGCATGGTAGAGGGAATGGAGGAGGTGCTGGAACGACTGGTGCAGACACCCACAGGGTAGATGTCAATTAGTTGTTGGACAACCTCATTAAGGTTCTCGTACTGAAGTTTATACTTACTCCCATAAATAGAAGGCAGGGTGAACTGGAAAGAAGCTCTAAATTCTAATATTTCAGGTTGAATGGCCAGTATTTCATACCATGAGGTACTAACCCATTGGGCAATGCTTATCAACTGACCAGCAGCTTGGTCTTCAGGGCTGCTAGTATTTTCCATTGTGATAGATGTTTTCACTTGGGACAGCTCGGAGCCCCCTGTAGTGAGCACCACATTTGTCAGCGCTCCAGTTCTCTAGACTGGCGCTGAGGTCTGAAGGTGGCTCAAAGCTACTAATTCATAGAAAAAGGTCGAGAAGGAAGCAAAAAGTTAGTTAAAATATCGAATAATTTATAAAAAGCTTAAAAGGATTTGATAATTATAGTGTGAGTTGGAACTCAGTGTCTCAGGGATTGTCGGGGCCCTATCCATTCAGGATCTTTCATAATCTTCTGGAATGGCTGCCTCATGGGCATCCTCAATGGATTGTGCCACCCACTTGACTGAATTGGTGGAAACGCCGCCCCACAGGACTCATTAATTGGTGAGGGGGTTCCTGAAGTCAATCCACCTTGGGTAGGTTCAGAAACCAATTTGGTATGGCCCATTCCAGAAGTGGGGAATTTGATTTGTTTGTTATCTCAAATTCTGACAGATTCCAAGCTTTCTCTATACTATTTTCCCATTCCCAACCATCAGATCCTCTAAATACCTTGAGGATTATTTTAATAAACACCGTTTAACACAATCTCTTTTACTTATTTATTTTTATTTAAGGCCTTGATGGCCTATTAACTCACGGGGGTGCTTCAGGGCCCTGATTTATATGGGTTAAGTTGTAGTTGCTCCCTCATGCTCTGACATATTGGTACTCCCTGCCAGGTGCCCCTGAGTACTCAGTGAAAGCTAATTCTAAGGAAGGAGGAGGGGCGTTCACTGCCAATGGCCTTTGTCCCAAGGCTTACTCTGGGCCTAAAAACCCCTGAGGTATGACCTGGCCTTGCCCCTGCCCAAAGAGGGCAAACCAGGTTGGAAGCAGTGGATTCAGTTGGGGAGTCCCCCGGCTGGTCTGAATCTGAATACTGGGCAGACAAGCCCAGGTTGCCCTGGCCCCTGCCCCAAGTGGGAAAGCCAGGATAAGGGGGGACTAAGGGCCCCCCAAAACTAGCCTGGGCGGCCAAGACCAGGTTACCAGGGTTTGATCCCTTGATGCCATCTCTTATGCTGATGTTGGCCCCAGTGCTGATGCCAGGTGTCATCCTCAATGCTGGGACCTCTTCCCAATGCTGGCCTCAGCACCGATGCTGTGACCTCCTCCTGATGCCAGGCGTCATCCCCAATGCTGGGACCTCTCCCAATTCTGGTTCTACGCCAATGACCCCAACTTGGCTCTGACCCCTAGATGAGGCTTGGAGGGGGTTCTATGGGTTTTTCCTTTATTGGAAGCCCCAACTAGGGGTTGCAACCCTCCTACAAGCAGATGCCAGATTGGGCTCCCCACTAACTTGGGTTGAGCCCAATCCAAAGTATCGTGGATTGGCCCAATAATTAATTTTTTTAGTACTAGATGGTTGGCCCAATTATTAATTATAATTAATTATTTGACACTGGCAACTAATGCCAAGGATATCAAAACTATCAGGTTATGGTGGAATCCTATCTTGACGCTTTCACCCAATAAAGTAACCCTCTTGGGATCACCAGAGAATTATGCTGAGGATGATCCCAGTCCCATGTATTAATATTACTGATTTATATATAAACTTGCCTTCAGCAATCAATGCTGAGCTTTCCCTATCCCAAATACTCCCATATATGATCCATTGAGGTCCTATAATTACCCTGAGGATTATTCTAATAAACATATTTCTCATAATCTCTTTTCCTTAATTATCTTTCTTTAAGGCCTTGATGGCCTATTAACTCTCTGAGGGGCTTTAGGGCCCTGATTTATATATGGGCCAGGTTGGAGTTGCTCCCCCGTGTCCCAACACTAATAAAGAAAGCTAAAATTATTCCTATATATTTAATTAGCTTATCTTTTTATATTACTTTGCATCTTCACAGCAATAGCAGTAAAATCAAGAACCAGGGTAGGTGCCTATGCTGTCATGGTATGATGACATTATTGAGGGTACCAACTGTAAAGTTAAAGCTGGTCGTCAGGAGGGCAAAAAGGTGAATTTAGCAGGCCTTCCTGACCTCAAACATACCCTGGACCAGCGCTGGGTTCAGGCCAGATATGCCCAGGTTGGTCTAGGGGATGTGCGTGATGCTCAGCCCTGTGTTATAACAAGGGCATTAAAATGCACTAGCTATATTCTTAACTAGGACGGTTTGGTTTGGTTGCTCAGCAACTGGGAATTTAAAACCCTTTCGAATTTTAGGATTTCAAAATCAGGTCAGCTGTGCCTACAACCAATAGCTCAAGTTTGGTCAATCTCGATATATAGTACCCCTGGCCAATGGAATTGTGCGCCTATTGGTGCACTTAGGCTTTGCACCATTTTCACCAATTGATGATTCCCCCCAATTGATAAAGTATGTTTCCTCAAGGCCAACTTTCCTCATTGGTCATCTTCCTTAATAAAAAAATCCCATTAGTTAACATTTTTTGTTATGGTTCCTTGGGTGAACCTGTGTGCATACCTCATTGGGGAGGTCTTTAACAACGTTGGCCAATCTAATTTTACAAAAAATATACAAGATCAATTGCACCGTTGGGCCTTCTTAATCCCCTCCAGACTGAGGCACCCAAACCCTCCAGCACTGATCTTCTCTTGGTTATGGGCTCCCCCGTGGGGTCCACCCAAGTGTTACTGTTTATTTGTTATCAACTACTCTATACCGCGTTATACACCCTTGCACTATGTTACTTTGGCTCTGGCTCCCTTTGCGTTGCCCTAATTACCATTGTCCTAACAACTAGTTCCATGGCGGTGTGGTGGTGCATCTCGCACCACCTCTCTAGGAACAGGAGAGTTACAGACACTTTACTTACATTAGATGACCAACCAACTTTTTTTACTTGCTAAAATTATCTTTATGGGACTTTTGCAAAGTGAATTGGGTGCGCCAGCTGTTGGTCACGGCCACTGTGGGGCTCACCACTGTTTTCTCATTTTGCTGATGGTTGGTGCTTCTCAGCATTAGTCTTGCTACCTCCAACTGGGAAGTACCCACCCTTCTTGCTTGTACTTGGTGGCTTCAGAAGTTTCACGATCAAAGTGTCATGACTTCCTGACTTTTCCCAAAAATTAACGAAAACAATTTTCTTAATTTAATTATTTCTTAGAACTGTGTTTAGATGGTGAAGGTGGGATCATTGATGAAGGGCCTGGTGATGATGGCCATGGATCACGAAGCACAACCCACCACTGAAATGGATATGGGGTCTTTCACATCACAAAACGCGTTTTATAATGTCAATTCCTTATACAAAAACGATCCATATATCATCTCTTGTGGCTCTAATTTAGAACCCATTTCAGTAAACCAGATTACCCCAAAGAACCCGCGCTTGACCTCTATTATGATCCGCAGAACACAGGCAGTGGAAAAAGAGTTACTTTTTCAATATAAAAATGTTTATGCATTTGCTGAAGGTATGGTGGGATATATGACCTCAGTAGTAAGAGTGCAACTATCCATCTCCATTCTATGATGCGTAAACATACCCTGGAGGCTTGATTATGCCTAATGAAGTGTTTTCTGGTGAGGTGTTATAGTTTTCTGCTTTAATAAAGATCATTCAGGATATTTTTTTGATAGCTACCCTTTCATCCCCTTTAGGGAAGATTAGCACCACAATTTTGATGGATAGCGGAGCCTCTGAGAATTTTATAGACCAAGACCTAGCTTACTATATTGAGTTGAACTACTTGACAGGTGATATGGTTAGGGAAGGCGCCTCCCAAGGTATTTCCACGCTGAAGGTTCTAGTGTTATTGGATTATCAAGTTATCAAGTATCATTTGGCAGACCGTTTCTAAGCAATTAAAAACCTTCTATACCCCATTATTTTGGGAGTCGAGTTATGGCAAAAGTTTGACGTCAGAACCAACTTGAAAGACAACACCTTGTCCTTAACTTTGGAGAATGGCAATATATTGGCTGTCCCTTTGTCTAAGGCTAATTCTCAGAGAGATCTGCCCTGCTGGACCAATATACACTCTCAGTCTTGCTACGTTGCTGAAGCCCTATCTGAAGGTACTCTTACCT